>JBAMBQ010003439.1:0-303850 GCA_037044495.1 Stegana nigrithorax
CACTATTTCTTCTCGTTGTCCTGAAAGGAGTAGTGTTTTCGTTTGATAAATAATTAAATCAATCAAGTTTAGGACGAAAATAAACGTAAGATTTTATATTGCTCTGATTAATAAGAACTGAACATGCTTTTGAAAAAAAAAAACATGACCGCAACAGGACGACAGTTACACTGCAAACTTCAATGACGTCTGATTTACTGATAATCCCCGACTGCTTATATGCCTCAACTCACGCCGCACGTAGTCTTCTTTCCTTTTTTTTTTAAATAAAATACAGAAATTGAATAAAATATAAAAAATGTTAAGCAAATATTGTATTCGTTTATTCATAACAAGAAAATCATTTTAAATTTTACAAGACGCAAACGTAGGACGCTTCCCTCTTATAAAAATAAATAATATTGAAATATCTAGCCGCCTGATATGACTATCACAGTTCTTGTAAGCGACAATTTACAACACATCAATGTAATAAATGACAGCTTAGATAGCCAGAAATATTTTGCTATTGTACAATGGCTACAAAATGCTATAAAATATAAATTTTAAATTGAGTAAAACTGTTTCAGTTGTGATTTTGTATGTGTGTGTGATTTGATGTGACACATTTGCAAAATGGATTTTTCATTTCCTTAGACGAAACGTTTTACAGCAACGTGACTAATTTGCAGTAAGCTTCACTTGCTTATTTCATGCATTGTTGCATTTCATTGCAATTGTACGATACAGGATAAGCCACAAACAACAACTTTACCGTAATCTTTAACTTAGTTGCTATAAAATTCGAAGTTCTTATTAAAATGGATTTAAAGATAACAAGCGAATACATATATGCTTATTTGCATGTATGCAGGTATATAGACCGATAATACTGCCAAAATAATCAACAGTTTTTTTATATGTCTACGAGTATATATATATGTACAATATTTAAAAAAAAAAATAAATAAATAAACAATATATAATGGAAAATTAAACACGTGTGCTTACCTTAAATATTTGCCTTAAATCTACTTTGCTTAATATAGTAGAGACAAATGTATACATTATAATGTTAATATTCAACAGCCAAACAGAATTGGCTATAAATGCGAGCGAGCTTCAATTATTTATTAGAAGATCTCTAACGCACGCGAAAATGGCTTCTAAATTTTTGCTAAGTCTGCTGTTGATAGCTCTTGCAGCACTTCACGTTGACTCCGAGAAAGTTGACTCCGACAACAGTCCAAAAGAAACAAAAAAAGACTGCGCACATACCTGTACATCTACATTCAAATGCTCTGCTCTTCTCGAGGACCTAGTTTGGGTCAAACGTAAAAATTACTGCCTTCCCAAACAAAGTTACTGCTTTTATAGTATAGAAGTTTGTCAAAATAAGAACAAATGCATTGATGGTGAGTAATAGATTGTTATAACTTTTAAATGTAATTCCAGATAAATAAAAAAATTTATAATTTTTGATTTTTTTACTTAGACCTAGATACACTTTTATCTAAAGAGGAATGTCAAAAATATTGTCGAAATGATTGTCCCTCTACAAGAGAACCCGTCTGTGCTCATTTTGCTCATGTGAATAATGAAGGTAAAGACGAACTCAGAGCAGTCACATTTATTAACAAGTGTATGGCGGAAAAACATTCCTGCGAAAAGAGTGAAGGTGAGTAGCGAAAATTTAACACATTCTTATCAATCAATCGCTTATTACATTATTTTTTCATATAGCTTTTATAGACGGTCTGACTGCGGGCGAATGTCCTCCACAGGCAAGTCTCGAAGAACTCACTGATGTTGTAGCGATTATCGATTGAAAACAAAATGTATTGTTTAATATTTGAAAAGCTTCGTACAATTGTCCCAAATATAGTAAATGTAAATCATTGTTTTAATAAAATTCTATTCAGAAAAGCATTAAAATGAAAATTTTGAACAAAGCAGCAGGTGTTAATCAAAACGAATAACAAAAAACCTTTCAGAGTCCTTTACTATATAAACGGATTGCATTACATGTTTCGGAATAGTTTCAACAGCTACACAACAAGGCAACCATGCAAATCTTTACTCTGTGTGCACTTTTCGTTCTTGGGCTTTGCAGCGTTGCCATGGCACAACGATGCCCATCCATCTGTTCAACGGAAATACGTCAGCTGTGCGGCAGGACAGGACCCCCACGTCGCCAAATCACCTGCACCTTCAACAATGAATGCGTCATGAGGCGTAACGGCTGTCGCACTAATCGAAGTAAGTTGTTATTTTTTTTTTTTAAATACTTAAATTAATGAAATTTTTCATTTTTCTTAGCTTGGCGTAAGATCCACGATGGCAGATGTCGCGTTAATTCGCCACGTTGTCCCTAAATGTTTTGCTTTTTCGTAAAACAAATAAAGAATATGGCATTTAAATTCGAAAATGTAATGATCACTTAAAATATAACAATAAAAAAAATTTTAAAAATTTCACATTTATCATACAAATGTTTTTAATTATTTTAGTGAATACAACTTACATCTCGACTGTATGCTTGAATAATCAGAGTTAAAACTGTTCTCAACTGATGAGTTAATTTAAACTGTTTTGTGGGTTATGAACACTACAATACAATATTTTGACACAAATTTAAAGTTATCTATATCAAAATTTATAAAAGATCGCAAACGCACCAGCAATTGAACATAAATAATATGAGTAATGTCTATATGTACACAGTTATTCTACCAAAATATACAAATGTGTAGACAGAAAACCAAAATGCAATATAAAACACTTGTATAAACATAAGTTATTAGCTTTAAAACTATTTGGCTAAAGATAATGTTTTCTTCTGTTAACATCAATTCGTTTATATTAAACTGCACAATCGAATCACGAATCATAAATAAATTCAAAACACACAGCGAGCAGGAAAAAAAATTTTAAAAATAAAATTATTTTAAGACACACAAATATGTTCTTCAAATTCGTGCTTAGTCTTTTAACAGTGGCTATTTCAGCGCTTCAGGTTAATTCCCAAAACGATTCGGATCATAGAAGACCCTGTGCGAAAACCTGTCATTTGCAATTCCGTTGTGATCCTTTCTATGAGAACCTCGTGTGGAGCATTGTAAATGGTGTTTGTCGCAATTTCAAGAATTCTTGCTTTTTTGCATCTATAAACTGTCAGCGAAAGAACAAATGCCTGAGTGGTAAGTTGATTTTTTGGTTTTTTAAATTATTTAGGTCTTATTAAAAAAATCACATAAAAACCAAACTACTCGATTTAGTTATGAGGAGCACAACAAAGGAAAATTGCAAGTTATATTGTCCAAGCTATGGATTAATTGCCTATTACCCAGTTTGTGCCTCTTTTACAAATGCACCAAATGAATTCCTAAGTTTCACATTCGACAATCTTTATGAGTTGAACCAATTTTCCTGCGAGACTGACCAAGGTAAGTGATAGAATTTAAATATAAATAACTTTAATTATTATAAATGCTTTTCTTCTGCAGCCTATATTTATGACCCCACACCGGGTGCCTGTCCTTAACTATAGCTGCTTACTGGCTTCTCACAAATTGTGCACAACATCATTGTGCATTAAGTGTAATATCTAATTTAATTAAAGTAAGTTTTTTTTACGAAATAGCTTGACGTTACGACAACTAAAGCAGATTTCATCACAAGGGTATTTCCTCTGAAAAGAAATCTGAAAATAAAGGATTATTTTAAAACCAGTGATTAAAATACATATACTTCATATTAGAACAAGCCGTATCGTAAAAAATTCTGGCATTATTTTTTAAATTTTAAAATAAATTTCAAAAGGTTAACGATTGATAATTAAATACGTTTATCATATGATAACAGATGTAATGACACCAGTTCAACCACCTCAATAATATTGCTTTTGGATTTAAATATTTATTTTTTTTTATTATTAAATGTTTTAAAGTCAAGCTGTCTTAGCTTGATATGAGTATAAACAAAAATGACTAACGGTATGCCAAATAATTTGTCATTATGGAACATTTCTTGCCCTTGAAGGATATAAACCTTGAATTGGTGGAAATTTCACCGTCTTGCGTTTTGTAAAATTATTATTTATCGTAAGCGTAAGTAGAGCGCAGTTCACATGTGACACAAAAATAGACAAATAATTGTTTTTTAATTTTCCGCAGACTTAAAGCATACAACATATTGGTGATTACCGGCGTGAGTCATCCTCGTGGCGAAACTAAAAGTCAATGATTTATTTAACCTAATGTTATTCATAATGAAGATAAATAAAAACACTTGAGTTTGCATTGCATGAACCTGTAATACACAAAAAACCCGAAAAAAAAAATTGTTTATAAATTCTTGGGCAAACCCCACATATGTGTACTTGTCTAAAAAATACTTTGATAATTATTTCTGCTAATTACTGTGCTGAACTCGTATATATAAGAGCAATATGCTGACAATAGTCATTCAATAGGAGTTTCTTAAAGTAAGCGAATATGTTTTCAAAATGTTCGTTTAAACGGTGGTTGGTGCCTCTGCTCGAGATAAAAGTGGACTCGAAGCATATTGCCAATAAAGAACAAAATCAACAAGACTGCTCTAGTTTCTATCTAGTATATATATATCGTTATTCCCCTTCATCTGCGCATTGCACAATTGTCGTCATCAAAAGGAGTAAAAAGGAGGTGAGCTGACTTTATAATCAATATAAAATTGTAATTCTTATACGAAACATAATTATTCTCTACGATTAAGAACTAGCAAGCCAAATGAATGCCTGTTCACGTTGATCCTATCTGTGGTATTTCATTCACTCAGTCATTCAGGATGCCGGCGAAAATATCATTAAATAAATTACATTCAATAATTGGATAGTCATATTAGTTTAGTTCAGTGACACTAAGTAACAGAATTCTAAAAGTTAATGGAAACATATATTAAAATAAAACAAATACTGTTTCACAGCTGATCTGAGAGGATCAATGCTCGGATCGAATAACACAAAATGGCGTATAAAATGCACAAAATGGTAGTAAAAGTAGTAGGAGTGTAGAAATTGTACTAAACTTTCAGCCAAAAAAACAAATGTATTAACGAGTACCTATTATTAAATAAGTTAGTATTTATGTATATTAAGAACTATTAATAACAACTGCAGCAGCATCTGAATCATAAAATAAAAAAGTTTGATTAAAACCTTAAATCGCATTTTTATCCAAGATCAAATAATAAAAAAGAAAGACTTGAAAGCCTTCTAAGTTACAAGAGCAACTCAAACAAACTTTTTGTTCAATTTATTTATCGCTTATCAGCAAAGTAAATTAACAGAAATGATTTCTTCTTAATAATATAAATTATAATTATAGCACCAAATCTCAGTAGATATAAAGAATGAAAGCTTATTTGAATATACTCCAAAAATGATCCAATCATTAATTTTTATTTATGTAGTAATTATTTTATTATTGAGTCGATATATGTATTAAAATTTGGCATTATATGAGGCTTCTTTAAAAGATATTAACTGATTGTAGTTGAGAAGGCTTTTATTTTTTATAGCTTACTTTTAAAATTTTCAATAGTTCCAACATTGTTTTGATGATTTTTAATATCAGCAAAATAAATATTTCATTTTGTATAACCCGGAATTCACTTTTTCTTAATAAAAAGTTTGCGGTAATTGGATTGTTTCGTTTTTTTTCTAGAATGAAAAAAAGATGAACTTAACATAATACATACTTAAGCCAACATGAAATAAAAATATCTCAAAACGATAAAACAATGTTTTTTTGTTTCATAAATCTTTTCTTTCATTAATAATGCACATTGATACAATCGAAAGATTCTCTTACAAAACAAAAAGCAATAAAGAAGAAACAAATTATACATACAATCTGCATCTCCAAAAAACAAAAAAGGCTGAATATTGTTTACACCTTTTTTCAATTAGGTCCCACTGCCAGACATCTTGAAACTCCCATACTCGTACCCATGCTGCAGTATTTAAGGTGTGGACCGTTCCTATCTAGACAAAACTCACTGCAGCACCAGCAATAAGTCAATCACCCAAGCAAACATGCAACTCTACGCTTTATTCCTGGCGATCTTCATGGCATTTTCGGCCATTGCCTGCACCCAGGCACAGGCACGTTGCCGGACTAATTGTCCTGGCATTAGTTGGGTCTGTGGTGTTTTGAGGGAAGGCAATCGGGTAACTCATTGCAGCTTCAGAAACGATTGCGAATTAAGGAGACGCGCCTGCGAGACACGTAAAGGTAAGTTCTGTGTAACATGGAAGTAATAAACAATATATAAAAAATTAAATTTTACTTGCTATAGATTGGCGTAGGGAGCGCAGAGGTAGATGTCAGCGTGAGTCCCGCTCATGCCACACTTAAGCGCAGAAGTATCAATTGAACCGCCATTAAATGTGTTTTCTGTTTTTAAAATATTCTCTTTTGTATTTTCTGTATGTATATGAATGACCCAAAAAAATAAAAAACATTTGGAAATCCCAAAGATTTGTTTAAAGTCCACATAGCTGATGGTTATGCTTTCATGAATTCTTTATTTATAAATAAAATCTAACCTGTCCCAGAATATATTATTAAAAGGCGTTACATGTTTTCCAATTCGTACTTACATTATTGGTATAGGCAAAAATGTCCGCAGCTTTCATGCATAAATATTCACTGAAATCCTAAGGGCACGAACAAGAAATGGAGTACAGATTAGTTTATTATTAACCTGAATTTAAACACCACAACTAAGAATAAATGTTTGCTAAGTTGTGTAAAGATATCACCTAACTAATATTCCTAATATTCATGTAATAGTCTGTGCTTTGACATCAGCTAGTTTTTTTATGGTTTTTAATTTAAAACTTATATGATGCTCATTATAACAATTTGGAAAAGAAAATAAAAAAGAAAACCAATAAAATTACATGAGAATATTTACAAATTTGAAAGCTTAAAATCATGTTAATAAAATACACAGGGTGTATAGTTTCCAAGCAACATAAACTTGAGTAATGTATGCATATACTCTTTGTGTAATTTTGAAGCTCACCAAAGAGAGAATGATGGTAAAAGCTTGCGCTGCTCCCAGTAATTTCATTTGGTTTGCTTTTCTTGTAAGCAAACAAAATAGCTACAAACAAAATACTTTTGTTTTTAAAACATTTTTGGCGCAATTTAGTATCAATAGAGCTTTGTTTATTCGTATGCGTATACGAAAGCATTGTAAAACGTTTGTTAATTTGCAACAATATTTAATAATAAAATAAAAAAAAAACCAATTCCAAATTACACATAAAGGGAAACTTGATACAGATAATGATGTCATCCGCAGTCTGCATTATATTGGTTTTTGCTGTGACCAACGTGACTGCCAGAAGGGACTCTGGAAACGTATTTACAGATATAAAAATGTTAATTGACGCAAACCCTATCGTAGGGTATAGTGCTGCGATTTTAGTGAGTCTCAGCTTTACCTATGCTTGCTTAAAACTTTGTCGCCGCAAAGAGGATAACCAATAAAAATTATTTGAAAATACATCTGAAATTTCTTGATTTTCTTTAAGTTGAGCAGAAGTAAAAATCTGTTCTTGTTGTGTACAACTTTAAATTGTTCTGTGAATTACTCCGAATGGAAAAGACCTTCGCAGTCGTGCCAGTTAAGAAAATGAAATTTATTTAATTACAAAAATTTGTACATATACAAATATTTGTCGTTGTGCGGCTGTATCCAAAGCATTGTGGCAATATTTTTGGACGTCATGTTTGCTTCTTCGCATAGCCATTGTTAATTTTTATTGATAGCGAACGTGTATTTTTGGACAACGTTGCCTATTAAATAGTAAAATGAAGCGAAAATCAAATGCTTATAAATTTGTAATACAAAGAATTAATGTAATAACAGAACAAAAATTACATATACGCTACTTAACTATATTAAGCTGAAGCCTTATGTTGCCAACGCCTCTTTAAAATGATTTTCATATTTAACGCTAAGCTTATTTTTGTATGTTAATATATTGTACACCATATAGCATTCAACATTTCGACATTAGCTATTTTTGTTTATATTTTGATAAAAAAAAATCCTTAAGAGAATGCTACTGATATGCAAGCATGTAAGTGTGCTCTTAAAACATACAGGGTGCCTCGTTCCTCAGCATCAAACATTTTTTTAACAAAAATCTGACCGCACATATGAACAAAGACAAAGCTTTTATTACTCTCAAAAATCACAATAAAAGTCAGTTCATTTGATTTTCTTACGCGCATCGTGGGGATTCAAAGGAAAAGGTTTAGTTTGTTAAATTCAGTAGCCTGTTTTTTAAAACTATAAAAGAAAATTATATTTCTGTGTCTTTTAACATTTCCAGTGCAATTCATCATTCAAGTGGGTCATTAGTTTTTTAATATTTATGCGTCATTGTGTATTCTGGCGAGACGCATTGTGAAACGCCGGTTAATTTGCAAAAATAGGAATACTTGGATCATTTCAAAATTGAACAATAAAATGACGTCTTTGGCTCATTACATTATAACAACATGTGCCGCGGTCGACGTAGCTGCCAGAACAAGATTCATTGCACCTGTACCAATTAATGTTCCACCAGAACTTTTTAGGCAATATCCAGTTGTCGGTAATTTATTTATGATTGGTTTAATTATTTTCTTTGTGTATTACTTCTATAAATATTGCAATATATGCAGGCGTAGAAATTATGATAGTGAATAAAAGTCTTATGATTTTTCCAATTATTTCTCGTTTTCACATATTTTTTCTTTCATAACAATTGTCAACTCATCTCATTTTTATATGAAGTTAAAACTTGGTATTTTAAATTAACTACACATCATCTGTTCTTGTTTTTGTTTACTACACTGTTTATGTAAAAGGCAGAACAAAAGCAAGGCAAAAGCTTTATTTGCTCTAAGAGTTTACTTTAAAATAGCATAAGTTCGTTTACTTGCTTTTCCAACGCGCATCGCAATTTTCTCGTTGCTTTGAAAATGCCGAAGATGAAAAAGAAAATGATGTCATTTGCCCTCTACATCTTACTGAAATTTGCTGCCAAACATCGCTTTAATGGACATGGGGCCAGTGAATGTTCATAAAAGCTTTTAAAGGAATATCCAGTTACAGGTTGTTTGTAGATAATTGGTTTTCTTATTTTCATTATGAATTTCAACTGTTAACACTACAACACACATAATAAACAAAAAAATTTATGAAAAATGTATATATTTTAATTATTTTCTTTTTTTAACTTTGATAACAGTCTCAAATTCATCTAAGTATCAAAATCTTTTCTTCTCACCTGCACGATCCCTTCTACTTTAAATCTTCAGCTTGTCAATTTTTCATTTTTTTTATTTATTTTCCAATTTCGTTTTCTCAAATAGTTTTTTATTGTAAATCAAGACTCAACTAAGTTGGATAAATTCAAATATTTTTCAATCAGTGATCTTTAGGCGCATCAAATTGTAATACTTATTATTGTACATTTTATTTTCTATGTGTATGTATATGTGTAGTATGTGTGTATAATATAACGAGCAACACACTCAGCAAAATCAAAGCCAACGTTCTGCTGAGTCGACATATTTCTATAGTCCACTAATGCGCTTTTAGTGCATGCGAAACCTAATTGCAGAACATAAACCATTTAGAATTCTTCAAAGTCTTGGCCAAAAAAAAAAATAAAAGAAAACAAATAAATTTCTTACTAACTTACAAGTTCACTACATTATTAGTCTGCTATTTACATTGGATCGTATACACATGTATGTGCCTTATGGATTCTCATAATAAAAGCAATTGCAATGTTTCAGAAGCCACAATTTATCTACGTTCATCAGTTTTACCTGGGTCGATTGTTTCTAATTTTTTTTTGGACATATATTTTTTTTCTTTGACAAATTTGAAAATCAAGAATAATTTAGTTTCTTTTATTGACGATTTTCAAATATTACTGATAATGTAACACTCACACGAATCCTTTTAAGTCCATTGGATCAGTAGCGACAGCGATTTGCAATGCAACTTAGTGCCTAAGAGCACATTCCAACTTTGTTGCAAAACGTCACAAAAAACCAAAGCAAAATAAAAAAAAAACCACTCGAAAACGAAAGCTCACGTGTCATATATACAAAAGAACAGTGGAGCAAACCTAAAAGTCTTGTCCTTTTTAAAAATTCGTCAATGACCACAGCCAATAAGACTTAAAAAAAAATTAATTCATAGAATCGGTTGATAAAAAAAAATTTTTTTATTTTTATAAATTAATAAATCAAATTAATAAATATTAGAAAATAAACAAACTTTGCTTTTATATAAATAATTTAATTAGAAGCTTACACTTTGTGCACATATTAAGCCCATCAAACGAGAAAAGCTTGTGTTGCTCGTTGAAAGATGTTCTCTATCAAGACAGCTCAGTTCATTTTCTTTTCTTCACGAATAGTGACACATAAAAGAGTTTTTTTTTTTAAATTTAAGTAAGTGTATTTCTAAATCAATTTCTTATTCAACAAAAAACTTTATCACAGTCGAAAAGTCACATACGAGTGTTTCCGGCAATTAATGGAGAATCTAAAGAAAGTTTGTGTGCATTGTGTCCTCTTACATTAAAACTATCGAAATACCGTTTTACTTGCGAAAACAAATAAGACATTACGAAAAAGAACAACTTTTTAATTCCTTGGAAAATGGCACAATTGAAGACGATTAATATATTAATGACACTCTACGTCATACTGACACTTGCTGTGGCTAACGTGTCCGCTAAAAGTATAAAACGGTTTTCATCTGTGGCCAGATATTCATCACAACTTGTTGAACCAGAAAGTTTTGTGATTTTGGTAATTATGTTAGTCATAGCCATATTATATTATTGTTGTAAAAATTTCTTTATAGAAGATGATAACAATGTCAATGAATAAAAATTCTATGTAAATATATTTCAACTGCGCTATTTTTTGTTGTTGTTGTATAGTTTCTGGAATTTTGAACTAAATTCCTCTTTTTATATTGTGTACTACCTGGGAACAGACGTGCGCAGTTGTGAAAAAGTGCCGAAAGTCTTATGACTGAACTTAAATAATATTAATTTACTCGGCTTGTTTGCTTTTTGCATTGCATTTATAATTTTCTTAATTTAAATTTTGCTAAAAAGTTTAAGTATGTAATATTCGAGTGTATTTAAGAATGACTGCACATTTCCCTAATATCTTCCGCTTCCGTCGCCTGTGGAAAGAAAATAAAATTAAATAAAATAAATGCACTTCTAGATTAATCTCCGATATAAGGAATATTTATCAAATAAAAATATTATTTAAAGCAAATCATTGAAGTTTTGAAGTGTTTTTTTTTTTTTTTTTTTTTTGTTTGTAAATAGATCCGATTTTAATTAACCGTCTTTCCTTTCAAAGAAGTATTTTTTTTTGTTTGCAACCAGTTGACGAAACATTACAGTAAGCTATTTGGGAACAATTATTTAAATGATATTGATATTGTTGTGAAAATTCTATTGAATATTATTCGCTAGGGATTTTTACTTATTGTCACATCTATATGAATAATTGCGGAGCAATCCTCAATGATTAGTATCATATATAGTATATATGATTCGCTTGGATTGCTACATATACAACACGACACAAAGTAATACTTGACGGCACCAGATCTATGGAAAATTCGCCACTGGACGCAGAACTTAAAGAAATTTCTTTATATTCTTTGCTTATGCTATGATGACAGTGGTTAGTAGTTTTTAGTAATAATATTTACCATTGCATAATTTTAGGGTTACTATGCAAGTGAGACCAGAATTAAAAATGGCAAGACAAAAAAAAAACATACAAGTAAAAATTATTTTTGACGTCAACTTATGCAAAAAGTGTTTAATATTTCGAAATGTGATTATTGAACTTACCTACAATTCAATGCCGTTTACAAACTCCAAGTACCTTTTTCTTTTTTGGTGACTTAAAATGAATTTTGAGCCTTAGTAAGTAGGCGCGAAACGCTTGGCTTCAGTTTTCTCGCGACGGTCTTGGTATAAACAGTTGAAATGTGTTCTGCTGCTGCTACTGCTGCTGCTGCTGGTGCTGCCACTGCTTATGGCAAAAACATTTGTGTTATGCTATTTTTGGCAACAACACTTACAATAACAATAAGTGCTGTTAACGGTTGGCAGACTATTTTTAAATTGCACTCGCATAGTCGCTATCTTATATTAATTTATGCTTATAAAATTCCCTGTCAGTGCCCATGGCGATGCCCAAAAAGTGTCCGGATGTGTGTCCTTCCTACTACAATGTCGTCTGCGCCTTCTACAATGGCTGCCTACGCACATTTGCGAGTACGTGCGTAATGAGAATCTACAACTGCAAGTACAAAGCAGGTGAGTTATGGTAGATGAGAGTGCCTTGGCTTGTTAAGCAAATTTTCCATTGCAGATTATAAAATAATTGCACAACGCGCCTGCGAAGGCATCTCGAACGACGAACTGCGAAAGTTGGAACTGTGAGCCTGTGGTATATATGGGATTAGTATAAGATCAATGCTGTGAACATTATAAAATTAAGTTAAAAAACAAATCAATATATATATCGAGATATTTTATATAAACTTACTGTAGTGAAAACCAACAGTTAAAGAAAGCTAAGAAATTTTTATATCGTATGGTATTTGAAGTGCGAATCTGTCTCAACGTCAACTTTATATTTTTTAAAAATAATAGAAACAAACAAAAAATAAAAATATTATAAAAATATGTCAAAACCTCCAATTAAATATCAATTTCAAGAAATTTTTCATGTTTGTTTTAAAATTATTATTCATAAATGCTCGCATGCGATGAAGGGTCTACTTAATTAAAGTTAATTGGTTCTGAAATGCATTTGCTTACATCTTTGAGAAACTTGTTTTCTCAACTTCCAAAAAAAGAAAGCGGTCTTTTAGATAATTTTAAAATGCATTCTTTCGCCTCATAATGAATCGTATTTCCTAATAAGTTTAGCAGATGATGCGAATCTGTCAGCATAGCAGCCACAACAATAACATTTATATTTATATTTATATGCATTAGGATAGCGTTAAGTGCAGACTTATGTTATATCAATTTTTAACAGCTTTCATTTTTTAACTTTTAGATACGGCATCCATTTCTTTTTATTTTTTTTTTTTTTTTTGGCTTGCACCAATCTTGACGAGTTTAATTAATTTAATAATATAATTTTTCGTTACCTGCATTTAATTTCAGCACTATGTTGAGCAGACGCCGGCTAATCTAATATTTACTTGCCAAAGTAAATATGCAAAAGCATCCAACTTTAGACAAATTCATTAGGTAACTAGAAAGGCAGGGAAATAGTCGGGCGTAACCGACTATAGAAAACCCTGTACCCAATCCAAAACAAAAAAAAAATTTGTTTTTTAGTAAAAGATATTTTTCGGCGGAACGTTCCTATGGCCGCTGTATGTTATAGAAAACCGATATTTATTTCGTTAAGGAATATGATTGGATATTGCCTAAAACTGTCAAATCCGAAATTTGGTAACGATATCTTAATAAACAAAAAAGTTTTTTGTCAGTAAATGTTGTTAAGTGATAGGGTATTAGCTAGAACGATTAAAACCAAAATTTGAAAATGATATCTTAAAAAACAAAAGGGTTTTGGATGGAAATGTGGTTTTTCGGCCGATCGTTCCTATGGCAGCTATATGTTATAGGTTGAATATCGAAAAAAAAAATAAACTCGTTATGGCTATGGATTAGGAGAGTCTTCGTGCCAAATTTGGTAAATTTCTTAACGTTTCCGACATCCGTACGTTCATACGGACAGACGGATATGGCTGGATCGACTCGATTTTCGACGCTGATCAACAATATATATACTTTGTGGAGTCTGCCATGCCTCCTTCTGCCTGTTACATACATTTGCACAACTTTAATATACCCTTTACTAATTTTTGGTACAGGGTATAAAAACAAACAATAGACACGACACAAAAGGAACGAACTCGAAAGAATGTTTTATTTGCTGAATCCATGACACTGCTCTGATTTTAAAATAATTGTTATTACAGTAGATGGCGCATTTTCGCTTAAAATGCATATTTTGCATAAGGTGGCGCTTTCTCTTCTTTACCAGTTCTATGAGCTGGGTTAACCCTTTGTTAGCATTTGTCATGACAATCTGACGATTCTAAACGATTATTTTGTTTTTTATGTTTTGCCATAGATTAAATTTCAGGAATTCTTGTAAAATATCAATAAAAACTCGTGCTTATAGTTGTGTTATTTCGCAGAAACGTAATTAAAAACGTTGCGATAAAATGAACTAGCGAACTTCTTCTTCTTTTTGTTCACGCCTGCGCAATCAACCGTTATTGTCTCGTATTGCTTTTCATAGCAAATGCATATGTATTCAGTATCCTGTCGTCGTTGTTTGTTCACGTAACTTTTTTTATTCGCAAACAAAGTAATTTAACTACCTGAATTTTTTCAATAAAATTGAAAACGCGCTCATAATAAAATAAAAAAGTGCAAATCATAAGCCAAAAAGTTCAAAACTTACAACTTCAAATAGAATCATCAACTAAGAAGCACACTTACCTATTAACATACCAATCAAGCAAGCAGCAACCCAACCTACCGCAGCATAAAAGACCCTAGGCATCCTGTCTACAGTACAAACGAAATTGTCAAAGGTTCATCAAAAGCAAAAAAACAAACAACATAAACGAAAAAAAGGAAACTACGCTTAATTTAGGACAAAAACAAACGAATAGTTTGTGCAACAGTTTTTCACTTTCAATTAAAGGTAAGTTTGGTTTCGTTTAACACTTTCGCGTTATTGGTGTCTGAATAACATTTCAAAGATTGCCAAAAACGAGGCGTCCTAGGTGGCATATAGCCTGATGTCGCATAAATTATGTATAACAATTGTAAAACACATAAAAAAAAGCCATGTCTGCCTGCAGTACGTCTGCTTTATTTGCGTTGTCAGCTAAGCCAATCTCTTTCGTTTAATATGTTACGATTATTTTATTATTACGAAAAACAAAAAATAAAAGAGTTATAAATTTAGTACAGTTAGGCGTAACACATTACACCTACGTGTTAATTTTGCAGAAGTCAATCTAACGGACAACGTTTACAAAGTGCGCAAATAATATATAATATATAACGCAAAATGCGTTCGACATTAACTAATGACTATTAAGGTCGTCGATTTAATAAACCTCAGTTGAACGCTAAGTAAAGAAGCTGCGATGTTTAATATGTTGCAAAAAAGGGGACCAAGGAATTCATGTTTGTGTTTTGTGAAAACCAACTATCTTTGCAAAAACAGCAGACTCTGACCTTAAGTGTAGCAAGAAGTTAGAACGCCTTAAATATAAATTTAAATTAAATTTGAAAAATAAACAATTGAATACACCAAAAATATATTTCATACTCTTGAGCATTGTGAACGACGCATTGAAATTCATTGTGACTTGGCAAGTGTTCATAATGCGAGAGGCAAAATGCGCGATTGATAGTTGACGGTAAATAACAGACAAATAAGCTAACGATTGATGGTGAGTGCTGGTGCATAACCCCCGGTGCATATACCCCGAGCACGGTGCACGTACTAAATAGAGCTGTCATTGCTAAACAGTTCAAATACACATGATAAGATGTTGTTATTGTGTGACCTCTCAGCAATTATTTGTGTAATTGTGGAAAATAAGAGATTTGATGCAACTTAATTGTTTCTAAATATTTAGATTTGGTTTTTGTGCATATTGCACAATGCCATAAATCGCTGTTTATCCCCTTTAACTGTTAAAAAAATGCCAAACAAAAACCAATTTGCCTTCAAACGTCTTTAAAATTCAAAATGACATGATTAGGAAAAAATGTAAGATTGTGCAAAATTTGTGATTTGCAAGTCGCAAAGTCATGAAGAAGACTGGGTTTAAAAGTAACGACATTTTTCAAGCCAGAGATTAGTAACGGTTTTCTCTTTAGTAGTAACGTAGGCTGGATTAGTTCGAGAGAAGAGTCCTAGAAGCTTTTCGAAGATTAGTAACGAAAATTCCAACAAAGCATATCCAACTAAAGCTAATTACAACCTGGCAAAGTTACACATTGAAATGCACGATGACGCCATTGTATGAAGTGTTAATAATTATAATTTGCAGTATAAAAAGCATAAGATGCTCGCAGCCATCAATTTGTTCTTATAATTTTGAATTATTATTAAATAATAAGATAGACAACACCTTGTTGTTGGGAAATTCAGTAAGACAACTCTAGCATTGAAATAGAGTTTGCAGAACGCGAAACTGTTCCATCTCACTCGCACACTATCTTTTAGCTGTGATTGTTCAGAAAACAGAAATTATTATTATTATTATATTATTAAGAGTGCGCTGGACAACAACACATTTACTTCGTCGAACAGTCAAATGGACATGTCCAATTCTGAACCCAGCATTACTATTAGAGTTTGCAGAGCACGAAATCTCATTTCTCGCTCATGCTAGCTCTCCTCTCTTCTGACTTGCACTCGCATGCCAACAAAACGTAAATAAACATTGCGTCATGGTTGTCAGGGCGCCCAAATGTTTTTACTCATGAAGATTCGGGGTGATTTTGTTCGTGAGTATACTCACGTGAGCAAAATCCAGGTCGGTTTTACGTTGTTCATGACTGCTTCAACAGAGTTCAGTGTTATTGCACATCACAGTATTAAAACTGCTGTTGCTTCTCACTCACACACGATCCTACGCTTCGCCTTCGCCAAAGGTTGGCGGGATTACCGACACCCGCGGCCGTTCGCCGAATAAAATTTGCTACATCGCATCATATCCTTCTTCTATCTTCTTATCACTCTTAAGAGTTCGCTCGACGACAACGCATCTACTTCGGGCACCCTGTAGCAGCGCGGATCGCAAGAATTGCGCAAAAGAATGTAAACAATAAGTGAAGCTATTAGCTTAATAATTTGTTTATTTCTAATTGAGACAGTATTTAAAAAGAACCGAGCTGCTGATTATCATATTCGGTGATTGTTTTCAAGCATATTTTGTGTGTGTAATCATTGTTTCGAATGGTGCAAGAGAATGTAAACAACAAGAGCTAATAAAATTGTGCATAAATAAAAGCGCGCAAAGACAATTAATTAATTAAAGTGCAAACGGTGCAAAACAAATGCAATGCAGCGAAATAACTGCACAGCAAAATGTCATAAATTAACAACAAATAAAACATAAGTAATTAAAAGCATAAACAATAGTATAGAAAGAAAATCTTTAAAAGGCAACTAAATCATTTTCGTCGCTGGCACAATTCCTGTGTCACTAACAACAAATAGAAAAATAAATAGCTCACACAAACAAACGCATAAAACAATCACAAGAACAATAACTATAAAGAAGAGCATAGCACCAGAACAAAAAACAAAACAAAAAAAAGCAAGCAATAAAGATAAAAAATGAGTGCAGAAAATGTTCTGCTATCAGCGCACAGCGAAATGGTTTAATCACAAAAACAACAACAGCGAAAAAAGAAAATTTGAGGTTATTAAAGAATTTCCGTAAGTTGTATAATTAATTTATTAAATAAAAATTTTTTCAATTGCGTGAGTGCTCGGTTTGCTTCTGTCTTTTTATACTTTGGTCCTACCCTACTGCCCACTACCCACGGCCCCCACGGCCCGCACGGCCCACTCTTGTTCTTTTGTGATGTGTGCGTGTTGTTGTCGCTATTGTACCATCATCGCGTCATTTCCTTTTTCTAAGAATTTTTAAGTGCTGCCGTTGTTGTGGTTATTTTCTGCTGCTGTCTTCATTTTAATAATCAGGCATATTTATTTTTGTTGTTGTCATTGTTGGTAGGTTCACCCCACGCCGAACTCCACCCGAAGCGAGTACATATTTTTTCGTTTACATATGGCGAGTTTGCGACTGCTTTTCCTCATCTTATCCATCCGTTGTATCCATAACACACATGCAGCTCAGTGACTCAATAAAACAGAAGAAAAAAGAAAAATCGCGATAAAACTTTGTTCTCGTTGTTGTTGTAGCTTCTGCACAGTCTATCTTTTTTGTTTTTTATTGTATTTTTTCTTTCTTGATATATTTTCGATGGCTTTCAAAGCAATCTCAGATCATTTTCTGAAAGTTGGCATGGGGGGCAGGAGCGTGCTATTCTACAATTATCCGTCTTCGTTCGCTATGCGATTCTCATACTTGGAATCGTTTTTCTATTTTTATCAGAAATTGCAGCAACAAGAAACCATGAGCATGATTCACTTGACTTTACTGCGGCTCAATTTCGCTTTCAAGAAACTTGTGGAAATTTCTCCAGAATATTCATTGTCTGTTAAAAACAAACCTGTCGGTGTTTAATTTTTTTTATACCAAAGAATCAACATGTCAAGAATTATCGATTTCACCATGCAGAGCAGATTACCCCAGGCCACAAAATGGCCTGTCTTATAATACATGTATTTTTGGAGATAGGGATAGGGAGATTCATTATAATATGCTTTATAAGCTTGAACTTTAATTCAGAAAATAAATGGCAAATAGACCTTTTGTTTTTACCTTGAAAAATCAGTTCAATAGAAAACCATGACTCTTAAATGATAAATTAATTCATGGAGAAAATGTTTTTTTTTCTGATTGATCGCAATTCAGCACTAATTACTTTATTACAGCCTTATTTATTATTACAGTTTGCACTATATGTTGAAGTTTGTGTAGAAGGTATAAAAGGTATAAAATGTGATAACCTAAACAGTCGATATGAGTAAATATGCATGCGCATAGAATTGTTCCTTGAAGGTACTCAAATAAGTACAGTGAATTCCATCTCTGTGGACACCTCTCGTCACTGAAAGAATTTCTAAAATGATTAGCACTTTCTTGTGCAGTGAAAAACGAACAAATATTGACTAACTTATAGTATTCCACAAAAAAATAAAATTGTGTGTATTCTTATTTTAATAGATTATAAGGCGGCATCGTTCTAAAATTCGATATTTGTCTTTGCACTTTTAGCTGATTTTGTAATCACAAATAATTATATAAAATATTTATTTTGATAAATATGTGGAAACAAAAGCTGGTTCTCTATACTGTGTGTGTACAGTATGTTTATTATATGTTTATACTCATGCAATAAATATTAAAAAAAAAAAACATTAACTTAAAACCATTATCAATAATTTTTATCAATTCAATGCTAAAGTTTTCGAAACCTTCTGATATCGGGTCTTACCCAAATTTTTTTTTTTTTTTTTTTTGCAATTCTTTGCCATTGTGTTAAAGCTTTGGTGCAATCTAAGATAACATTCTTTCCTTTCTTCCAGTTAATTTATTAAATTTCAAATATGTTTTTAATTTCGTTTTTTCTTTATAATTGTTTATCTTTATTTTTTTATTATTATTTACTCGACTTGCTTTACTTGCGCTTCATTGGCCCCATAATTGCTGTACATGCACGAACGGGGCGCAAAAACACGACGGCGCACATACATGCCAATGTGTAACCTGATGCCAGCTTTCAGGGTAAATTTGTGTTTCACGCAATGTGCGGTCCAATTTAAGCCTTCACATTGCTCAATCAAGTGCTCTTCCGTTTGAGCTTCATTTCTGCTGGGAACGCAGTTCAGCTGCGTTAAACGTTCTAGAATAGCCGCCATAATGGCGTTTATGCAATGCAGCCCACTGAGCCGCCGTGGCAGACGCGCCCAGGGCTGCTGCCATGTGCAACGCCTGTGCAACTCCCACACAACATTTTAGCGTGCAAAATGCGCAATGCAAAAAAAAGTAAAGGAATTCTTTTTGACCTTTTGAAGTTCCTGGAATTGGCAATGGCGGCGAATGTAAATTGCATTCGGGACAAATGTGCATGTGTGCATGAAAAATCTGGAAAATTAAATGGCCTTGACATTTAACCTGCAATGCGGGCGCAGCCAAATGCTGCATCCACATGTCAAAGTAATTGCCATGACTTTTATGTTTTAATAATTTAATAGTGAATAATTAATTAAAGGTAAAATGTCGTCGTCGTCGTCGTCGAAGTCGGTGTCGATGTCGACAGCTAATGGCAGCGGCGGCGTCACTATTATTAAAAAGAAAAAAAAAAAAGAAGAAAATAAGCAAATGAAAAATAGACGACAGCATGCGAATGTGGGGACGTGGGTGGTGGGCTGTGAACTGTGGGACAGAAAATGTGCATTGATGACGGCAACAGAAGCCAACTGGCACTTATTTTATGGCCAATGTATTGTTGTCATTGTCATTATAGGTTTTGTTGTTGTTGTTGTTGTTGTTGTTTTTGTTATTGCGGTTATGGCTGTTGTTGTTGTTGCTTTCGTATTGATTTGCTTGAAGCTAGCTAAGTTTATGGGCAACTTGTAGAGCGCACTTGGAGCATTTAAATGAGGCGAAGCATGGCATGGCATTAAAATAAAAAAAAAAAAACACATAAAGACATGATAGACTGACAGAGAGGGGCAGGCGGGCGGACAGACAGACTGGCGGGCAAGCAGGCAGACAGACAAACAATTGAATAAATATCGATGAGCGTTTGGCAGACAGGAGGATGTTATTAATATTGGTCGACTTGCCCAGTTGTTTTAGTTGAGTTGCGTTGCGTTGCGTTGAGTTGTGACGCACGAGCAATTGAATTTAATGCTGCTGACGTACTCAAGCTTATTACAATTTTAGATTATTTTATTGAATTCTGAAACTCTATTCGCTTATTTCGCAGGCATAAAAAACAAATGCAGATCAGCACTGAAGCGGGAGAGCCACATTAGCAACAGCCAACACAGATCGCAGCTCAGTTCAGCTCAGCACAGCGCGCAAGAATCGTGAGCAGTGTGACAGCGACGCACATTGCAGACATTCGGCCAAAGCGGCAAAAGTCGGTGCGACAGCAACAGATTTGGGCAACAAATTGTCGCCGCCGACCGCTACACTGGGAAAAATTATGAACTTGTGTTCCTCCGCTGGTGCAACAGCATCGACAACATCGCTATCATCTGTTGAACAGGCGGAGTGTGGTAATACGGCGACTGCAGCAGGCACAAGTGGCACTGGTGGTGGCGGCGGCGGAGGAGGAGCAGCGGGTGGCGGCGGTGGCATAAGCATTAGCACGCATTGCTTCGGCAGTAGCAGTGGCGGCGGAGGCGTCGGCAGCGTAGGTGTATGCAACACAGGCGAACAGCACAGCACACACAATAGCAGCAATCAGGCGAACGGAGGCGGGATTAGCAGCAGTGGGAGCGGCGTGGGTGGTGGCAATTGCAACAACACGAGCAGCAATAACAACGACATGCCGCCTGAAACACGACCGAAGGTGGTGACCGTGAAACATCCCGAGTCAAATAAGCCGAAGCCGACAACAAAGAAAAGCAAGCCCATACAGGTTGATCAGGATGTGATTAAGGCGTTGCAGCGCTGCAGAGATGAGGGTAAGTCAATGTCAGCGTTAAAAAGTGTTTTCCATTTACAAAACTGAACTCATTGCAGGCATCAAGCGCTTGGACTTGAGCAAATCCTCCATAACCGTCATACCAACGATAGTCAAGGAATGCGTGCATCTCACAGAGTTGTACTTGTACAGCAACAAGATTGGACAATTGCCCCCAGAGATTGGCCACCTGGTGAATCTGCGCAACCTCGCACTGAATGAGAATTCGCTAACATCGCTGCCCGAATCGCTGCAGAACTGCAAGCAGCTGAAGGTGC
Organism: Stegana nigrithorax; assembly: GCA_037044495.1. NCBI lineage: Eukaryota > Metazoa > Arthropoda > Insecta > Diptera > Drosophilidae > Stegana > Stegana nigrithorax. The sequence goes on from JBAMBQ010003439.1 coordinate 21,757, forward strand.
TCGACTTGCGACACAATAAACTTGCCGAGATCCCGGCCGTCATCTATCGCCTGCGCTCCTTGACCACACTCTATCTGCGTTTCAATCGCATCACGCATGTGGCCGACGATCTGCGCAATTTGGTCAATCTGACGATGTTGAGTCTGCGCGAGAACAAGATACGCGAACTGGGCGCGGCTATTGGTGCACTGGTCAACCTGACCACGCTGGATGTCTCGCATAATCATTTGGAGCACTTGCCCGAGGACATCGGCAACTGTGTGAATCTGAGCGCGCTCGATCTGCAGCACAACGAACTGCTCGACATACCTGAGAGCATTGGCAATCTGAAGTCGTTGGTGCGCCTGGGAATGCGATACAATCGCTTGACAACGATACCCGCCTCGCTGAAGAACTGCAAGTGCATGGACGAGTTCAATGTGGAGGGCAATGGCATTACACAGCTGCCCGATGGCCTGCTCGCCAGTCTGAGCGCGCTCACGACGATCACGTTGTCGCGCAACTCATTCACGAGCTATCCCACGGGTGGACCAGCGCAATTCACCAACGTGTACAGCATCAACCTGGAGCATAATCACATTGACAAAATACCATATGGCATATTCTCGCGTGCGTCGGGACTCACCAAACTCAACATGAAGGAGAATGCGCTCACGGCACTGCCGCTGGACGTGGGCACTTGGGTGAATATGGTCGAATTGAATTTGGCCACGAACGCGCTGCAGAAGCTACCCGATGATATTATGAATCTGCAGAATCTAGAGATACTGATACTGTCGAACAACATGCTCAAGAAGATACCAAACACGATCGGCAATCTGCGCAAGTTGCGCATACTCGATCTCGAGGAGAACCGCATCGAGGTGCTGCCCAATGAGATTGGACTGCTGCATGAACTGCAGAAGCTCATACTGCAGACGAATCAGATCACAATACTGCCGCGCACCATTGGACATCTGAACAACCTGACGCATCTCTCTGTCAGCGAAAACAATCTGCAATTTCTACCTGAGGAAATCGGTTCGCTAGAGAATCTGGAGAATTTGTACATCAATCAGAATCCGTGTCTAGAGAAGCTGCCCTACGAGCTGGCGCTGTGCCAGAACCTTAAGTATCTGAATATTGACAAGTGCCCGTTGGGCACAATTCCACCAGAGATACAGGCCGGTGGACCGTCGCTGGTGCTGCAGTGGCTGAAGATGCACTCACCGTATCGACAGATGTGAGATGTGGACGGCGTCTGGCGCACAGTGTACGTGGGCAAGGACTGCTACTACCAGTTCGAACTGCAAACTGTGCAAGCGCAGACGCAAGCGCAGGAGCGGCAACAGCAGCAGCAACAGCCGCCCCGTTCCGTTTCGGAACGACGCTAACAAAACCGGGAATGCAGGTGCACGCTCAGCTGAGCGCTTCGCATGCAGCATGTCTTAATGAAAATTGATACGTATATAATTAAATTTATTTTTTACTATTATTATAATTATCACTTTATTTAATAGATTTTTTTTTTAAACATTTTGAATCCAAAGTAGCTGCCTAAACGCAAGGCAACTGTCGTCGGAGAGCAGCAGCGAAAAGTTTATAGCTTTAAACACAAGCAAAATAAGAAGATAAGCTTCCAGAATTACTTTACATAATCATTTTACTGCCCATCTATGCAATTATTTAATTTAATTTTATTTATTTATACATACTTTAATTTTTGCGTGCTTTATACATTTTACATTTTACATTCTCTGCAAGCCACGCAGAGGACACATTTGCGTCAGACTTTGAAAAGCTGGAAGACATGACACATTAAACTAAAAAATGAGAATAAACTAACTAATTAATTTCATACATAATTGCACATTTCCGCCGATGATTTCGAGTCAAGCAATTTTTGTTTTCAAATCTATTGCATGAGTATACATATGTTATATACATATTGTACACTGCAAATAAAAAAAGGAAGAAGAAGAATTCTAGTCATATGCAAAACTGAAACGAGATTAAAAATGCTACAAGAATAAACGATAAAAAAAAGCTTTAAAAAAGAAATACAAAATTGATTTCATATTCATTTGTTTGAAAACTCTTAACACAAAGAAAAAAAAACTGCTAAATTAATGTTTATTTATTAAAATATTTAGAGGAAAAAAAAAACTCAAAAACAGAACTCACACGCCAAGGAATTGTTTAAAAAAAAAAAGAAATTTAAAATAAAATATTCTTATATTTAAATGTTAGTTGTATTTTGTATAAGCATATGCAAGCGTTAAAAACAAGAAAGTATTAAACAAATTATAAATTGATGTATTTTAAAAATTGTGCAAGCAAACAAAAATAATTAAAAACAAAACAAAACGAACAAAAAGAAAATCAACAATAAATGTTAAATAATTTAACAAAGTAAGCAAACAACTATTAAACAAATTAAGACGAAGAGGTAGAAGAATAAAAATGAACTTTATATGATAGCATTAGCCTGAAGCGATATGAGCATTAATTATTAAAGTGTTGTTGTTGACAGAAAGACACCACAGCGTGAAGTTAGAGTAAATGTGTAAAATAAAATTATAAACTGCATTTAGTTATCATAATCAACGATATTTATATGTGCTATAAAGAAATAAATCAAACGAGCAAAAAGAAAATATTCATAATTGAAAAGAAAATTAAAAATAAAAACCAGACAAAGTGCATAAATGTCATAGAGAAATGTAATAATTTCTATTTTATTTTAGTTTTAATGCTAAAGTGTTTGTCATAATTTTGAAGCCTCACAAGACTTACCCCAAAAAGTCGGCCAGAAATTATGCCACAGACTTTATCAACTAAATATAAATATATTTTTATTATATATAATTTTCTTTTCTTCTTTTTTAAAATGCCCAAAAGAATTTTTTTTTTTTTTTGAGCTGCAACTATGCATGCGAGTACTATGTATAAAATATATACATACCTAAATATAAATAAAAAAAAAACAAAAACTAAAAAAGCTAACTAAAATTAACAACGTGCATGGGCTTTAAGCTATCAGCGTGTGTAAGTGAAGTTGGCCGCAGTAACTCAACAACTGATACGACCAAACGTGAAGTTTTTGAGTTTTGCTTCAGAGGCAAATAATCTCACACAACCCTGAAAACGAAAATTGGCTGCCTGAGTGCATTTTACCAGAGAATACCGAGATACTGTTGATATTCTCTGATTTTACGTAGATGCACAATTCCGATGCCCAGGCATCAAGTGAAATTTTACGTGGTGACAACATTGCACAGCTTAAAGAATATGCAACTCAATAATCAACGAAACTAAGTGTATTTTTTTTTTAATTTTATTTATTTAATTTTAAATGCAAAGCAACTTAGATGTAACATTGTTTAAATGAAGAGTACAGACATATAATAAAAAAATGTCTTATATATGAAGATCACATTAAACATTTACGCATAAAAATAAAAAATATATATACGCATGGTACAAATGAAACATAAACAAAATTAATAATGAAATTTCGCACACCTGAAAATGAAATATGAGCAAAAACAAAAAAAAAAAAAAAAGCAAAAAATAAACAATTAAAAAAAAAGTAACAAATACATATTATAATGTAACTAAAACTCACACACGAAGAGGAAATTAAAAACTTTGCGTAACCTGCATAAAAACAATAATGTCTTTAATACAAAAATAAAAAAATTTAAAAAAAAATTAAACATCTTTAATGATGTAATGTTATTAAAAAGTAAATGCCAGATGTATGAAATTCCTAAATACAGAAGAAGTAAGTTAAAAAGTATAAAACAAATAACACATATTTGATGTATTCTTTAAAAATAAAAACAAAAACATAATTGAAAATGTTGGAAAAATGCAAATACGTTTGTTTTTTGTGGTAAAAATGTTTAAGGACGCTCACAGACCAGACTTTGGGAAAAATCATATGGAGTCTAACTCGCAAAACAAACTAAAAATAAAAGTAGTGGGTGGCTTCAAGGGTATATTAAAGTTGTGTACAGAGGTGTGGCAGACCTCAGAAAGTATATACATTCTTAATCAGCATCGAAATACGTGTCGATCTAGCCACGTCTGTCGGTCTGAATGTGCGTATGAACAAACGGATCTCAGAAATGGTTAGATCTGTAACCAACAAATTTATTTTTATTTCTATTATTCAACCTATAACATATAGCTGCATAGGAACGATAGGCCGAAAAACTACTACTAATATAGTATTTGTGAGGTTTCTTGAGTGGGAACATTTTCATGGCAAGAGTTATCAAAACTAGATGTTTCCCGACGTTTTATACATCGGGAATCTAGTGAAGGATAAGATTAAACTGGTGGCAGCGCCGTCGCCTACATGCACGTATGTGCCCACACAGTTTTTCTCACGCAAGTTCCACAGCTTAATTGTTTTGTCCCAGTATGTCATTTACGACGTGGCAACAATAGTAGTTGGGTTCATTGCAATGTATTACTATTTGTGATAATTTGTAGGCCTGTTTTGTGTGTGCCACAAGGAAACGTTCCCTAGGATCACGTTTTGCGTTGTTCACTACTGCTTTTAGTGTTATTGACTTAGAAATAATTTTATCTCACTCGCGCGCACACAATCGCAGCTTAGGCTACTGAACACTAGGGAGCGCTAGCATCGCCACTGACGGCAATCGTTTCAATTAGCTAGACAGCTGCTTGCGGCACACCCTGTGCAACAGCTGTGTTTGTTTTGCTTATTGAGGTTATGTACTGGCAATATCGTAACTTGTATTTTCCGACTTGGAGTACTAATTTTCATAAATAAAAATGTTAAAAATAAGACACATTCAGCGCTTATTATATGTGGCTTTGACTAAAGCCAGGGCACAGGACACATTAGATGCGCATGTTTATCTGCTAAACTATAAACCGGCGAGATGCTTATTTGTCTGCGATACGCTGCACAAGCGGCGAAAAACTGCCGAAGAAAAGGTAAAAAGGAATCCATTACTGACTGCTTTGAAGCAATTAAAACATGCCTTATTTTTGCATAGAAATCCCCTAGAATAATCGAGTACTCACCAAAGAAAGCGACGCAGCCTGAAGCCACGGGCATTTGGCGCCACATGACAGTGGCGGAGTTGGCCAAGGCATTGCAAAGACCGTTGGGTAATTGATAATGAATTGATAATGGTGATGAAAACTGATGATCTGAACTCACTTTGATTCCTCAATGGAATGTGTGAAAAAAGAGAATTTGTGAAAATAATGATAACATGGAAAACGAACTCAAATTTGTTAGGATTACTTTAGATTACTTCAATATTCACTAAGAAAACCTTAGAGTAGGCAGCGATGCCATCTCCCGGTCGTACTCCTTTCCGTTGCATTTCGTCTCACGGCATTTCAATCGTCTCATAACAGTCGAGCCACATAATTAATTAATATTAATTACTATCCTTGAAGACCTTGAGTCTCTCTTTTTCATTATTTCCTACCTACTACGGTACGTCGCCGTGAAGTAATATTTATTATTCATTCTTATTGTGCTAGATGATGTACAGGAAGCCATGTTGTATGTACGCGGCGCCGACAACATCGAAGCCAAAGCGCGTCTAGATGATCTGAAGATTATACGAGAAATTGCCAGTAAACTGGGTGCCAAGACACGTATTGTCGCTGCACCAGAAAACGAGGTCGAAGCAGAGCACAAAGAACGTGATGTTGCGCCACGGCCACCAGCTTCGCCCGAGCAAATGCAACCGCGACCACCTGTTGTTACCGTAATGGGACACGTGGATCATGGCAAAACGACGCTTCTCGATTCCTTACGTGGCGCTGAGGTGGCGGCAGGTGAGGCGGGCGGCATTACGCAACACATAGGTGCCTTTACGGTTACGCTTGAGAGTGGCGAACGTGTGACGTTTTTGGATACGCCGGGACATGCGGCCTTCAGTGCGATGCGGGCACGTGGCGCCGATGCGACCGATATAATTGTGCTCGTGGTTGCCGCTGAAGACGGTGTAATGGCACAGACGCGTGAAGTCATTAAATTAGCGCAGGAGGCGAAAGGTAAGCTTTGAAAATGTTGAACTGCATTTGGTTTAATCCATTAATGCTTGCAGTTCCTATTATTGTGGCACTAAATAAGATCGACAAGCCGGAGGCGAATATTGTAAGTCGACATGCACTTGACAAATGCGTCTTAAATACTTATGCATGTAAATATTTCACAGGAGAAAACCAAACGCGATCTCGCACAAATGGGACTTGCACTAGAAGAGCATGGCGGGGATGTGCAAGTGATACCGGTCTCAGCACTGAAAGGCACAAATCTGCAACTGCTCGCCGAAGCTGTGAGCACGCAGGCAACTATAATGGGTCTGAAAGCAGACTACACCGGTCTAGTCGAGGGCGTCGTCGTAGAGTCTAAGACGGATCCGCGCAGAGGGTAAGTCTTATTGCTGGGCATGCTTATTAGTTGCTAATGATTGACGCACATTTGCAGTAAGCTCTCCACTGCCATAGTAATGCGTGGTACGCTACGCAAGGGTGCCGTGCTGGTCAGCGGCTTGGCGCATGCCAAAGTACGTGGTCTTTTCGATCATAATGGACAGCCGCTCGAGGAAGCCCCGCCCGGCACGCCGGTGGAAATCTTGGGCTGGCGTGAATTACCATTTGCCGGGGAGATGATACTCGAGGTCGAGTCAGAGAAGAAAGCACACTCGGTGCTTAAATACCGTGAGCACGAGGCGCAAAAGGAGAAGGCTGTTTCTGCCATTGATGAAATACGCAAAAAAGAGGAAGAACACTTGGCTAAGTATCGCGCCGCACGCGATGCACGTCGCCTGGCTGGACGGTTTCGCATGCGCGGCGGGCCCCGCACAAAGCAAATCGATGCGGACGAGGGCAAGCCACGCGTTAGTGTTATCATTAAGGGAGATGTCCATGGCAGCGTGGAGGCCATACTCGATGTGCTCGAGACATATACAAGCAATGAGCGTTGCCGCCTCGATGTCGTGCACTACGGCGTGGGCAATGTCAACGAGGGCGACATTGAGCTGGCCAAGGCGTTTAATGCGATAATTTATGCCTTTGCTGTGGACAGTCCACCGAGCAAAAATGTCAGCGTGCGCTCGTATAATATAATCTATCGACTAATTGACGATCTGAAGGAAGAGTTAAGCAGCAAATTGCCTGCGCTGGAGGTTGAGGAGCAGCTGGGCGAAGCAAATGTGCTGCAGCAGTTTTTCATCAATGAGGGACGCAAGGAGGTGCCCGTGGCCGGCTGTCGCTGCACAAAAGGCATGCTTAAGCGTGCGCAAAAGTTTCGACTGCTGCGCAATGGCGAGGTCATCTACGATGGTGCACTTGAGTCGATGCGGCATCTTAAGAATGAAGTTGACACTATTAAAAAGGATGTCGAGTGCGGACTGCGTCTGAAGGACACAGAAGTTGTGCCACAGGCTGGCGATGTTATCGTCTGTTACTCGACGCATTTAGAGCCGCAAAAGACCGATTGGGATCCTGGCTTTTAAATGCCTTTAGCGTAGCTAAGAAAGTGGAAAAATAATCGAAATAAAAAGCTGCAAGAGCACGATCGAGCAAGTAAGCTAAGTTATTTTCCTTATCGTTATGTAAAACGTCTGCGCACGAGCAACTAATGAAACTAAAAGAAATCTGAAAGAAAAAAAAAAAAAATCAACTTCCTGTTGTTCATTCATAGTTTTGTGTAGTTGCCACCCTTCACCCACATGATATGCGCAAAACGCGGCTCTAGGATAAAATCTCGCCCCCGACCAAAACGAGATCACTGCGAGCAGCGTAGCTCGGAACTGAGAGCTGATAAGCGCCTCAGCACAATTCATATTTCCAAAGACGACGGATGTTTTCACTTAATTAGGTCAAAGCGACTGCCAGCGGCGCAAGCTTATACAAAAATTTTCATTTTATTTTACTTAGAATTACTTCCGTTTCGCAAAAAAAAAAAAAACCAAAAAACTAAATTGTAAATTGTTTTAAAATGTCTTCGCGATAATTTTAAAATTTGTAGTGTATTTAAAGCTCATTTATTAGAAAACAATTGTTGCTGCTGCTGCTGCTGCACTAAACACGCCGGAAACTTACCATACACAGCTTGGCAAGGCAGCTTCGTTGTCGCGATAGCGCAGCTTCACTGATTTCAGTTTCGAATGGCCACGAGGCGTTCCTATAAATCAGGAAGTTCATTTGTATGGAATGCAGACTAATAATGAACTATATTCACATCCGTTTGGGTTAAATTTTCCATATCTATATGTATATATAGTAACATTGTCGTTATCGATACCACGATTCAATGTCGACGCATTGTTGTAATTTCGCAGCAATTGGCGAATTTTTCAATGAATTCTTTTTTCTTATTTTTATTTGGAAATTATGAATGACTTTTGTCGAGCTAGATGAGTTGGGCCAGACAATGACGATTGTGTGTTTACTGTTGCAGATATGCATATACGGACGTTATGTAACCAACCCTCTTCTCAACACAAGTTGAAACATGTTTTTCGCATGTGACTTATTATAAATAGAAAGCAGGCTACACCGGATTTTATTGGTTTAATTCGCAAACGTGAGATACTTTTAGGAATATGTATAAGTAGACATAAGCTGCTTAGATACATATATGAGTGCCTTATCATCGATTATGTTAATTACAGCTCCATATTAATTATTATTCTCAGAACATGATCATATATATGTGACGTACAGATCCGATAAAGTGTAAATATTGATCTGAGAACTAGAATCAAATTCATAATATGAATGCAGTGCACAATACCTTTATGATCCATGGTACCTACAAACCGAAACCTGACAGAACTACCCAGTTTAAGATGAGTAGATAAGCCGAAATTAAAAATAATACTTATCATATCATATAAGCGGCTATAATTGACAAGTTGGTTAACATCCTTAGGGGATACCAATGTTTTACAGAATATTTTAAAGAGTTTGAAAGCAAAATTTGCAGATGGACCACTAAACAAGCGTGAAAATGGTAATAATGTTCTTAACTATACTCCCATGAACATATATACAGTGAACCAATAAAGTTAAGCCACACCTAAGCTTTTTTAATAAATGTGGGATTTCCCACCTAATAACCAAGTTTTTCATTTCATAGTTGCTAATATTTTTATACCCTTTTTTAAGTGTTTTCTTGTAACTATTGGAAGCCCAATAGATTAAAATAAATAAAATTTCGAATCGTTATTGAATGTAAGCCTTCTCATAACTGAAATTCTTTTAATTCTATAGGATAATATTAAAATGTTATTGTGGGTGGATAATGGTTTAATTGGGAGAGTTAGTTCTTCATTTAGGGCTATGGCTTGGTGTAGGGATGATTGTAGTCTAGGATATGATTTTGCTGTTAAGATTCTTTTTAGTGGTGTATTGAGGGGTGATTTAGGTGAAAATAAGATAGGTTTGTACAATTTTGCAAGGGTTAGTTCACGTCTTAGTTCAAGAGGCATGATTCCGGTTTCAAAGAGTAGGTTGTTAATAGGGGTGGTTTTGAAGACTCCTAACGCGAGCCTAATCGCGGAGTGGTAAATAGTTTTTATTTTATTGTATTGTGAAGGGGGTGCGTTACCCCACAGGAAAAGGCCGAAATCAATTTTGGACATTATTATTGAGTTAATGATATTGATTAACGTGAATTGGCTGCAGCTATATTTCTTGTTTGATAAACATTTTATAATTTTTAATTTATGAGAGAGTGATAGAGAAAGTGCGTCTATATGGTTCGACCATGAGTATCTGTTGTTGAAGACTAGACCCAGAATTTTTAGCTTGTTTGTATTGGGGAAAGGGGTTGGGATCGGGGTGATTTGGAGTCTGCAGGTTTTTTTCCTGCAGAAGTGAATATGTTTGCATTTAGGGAGGGATAGTTGCGCTCCGGAATATTGGCACCAGTTGTGTATGTTGGTAAGAAGGTTATTTAAGTCTAGGGTATTATTGTTGCCAATTTTTTTAATAATAAGGTAATCATCTGCATATGCAAAAAATTAAATATAGTTTATAAATTTATTTCAATAAGTTATAAACTCTGTATAAATAAATAAAAATAAAATATTAAAATGTTGACTGTTATGCATGGTATTAGTTTTTCAGAGTTCTAGGGGAGAATGACAAGGATTTAAGGGTAATTAAAAAAAAATGATACAAAAATAAAAGCCAAACATTACTCAGAAGTTTCCGACGCAGGCGACATTAAACTATAAACTGCCATCACATAGCACAGGATTGTGTGAGGAGTTCACGTCTTCATGGCATAACACTGCAGTCGGTCTTGCATCCGTTTGGGCATACATATGTGCGCCATACATTTTCCGTAAAATAATAAAAATAAAGTAAAAATACAAAAACAAAAATAAAACAAATAAAATGAAACAGCAACGAAATCAGCGTATCGACGCCCACGCATTAAGAATGTAAAAAGTACGCGCGGATATGTAAATTACAAGTGAAGCCAAACGTGGCGACAGGATCGACAGCAGCAGCAGCAACAAAGACAAGATAGGCAACAAAGGCAATAACAACTATTAGTCAATTGCAAATGACATTAAGTGCTGTGCTTTGCGTTTTGAAGGATTTGTTGACGCGTGAAGATGACATGTAAATATTGTCGACAGTCCTGTGTGTGTGTGAGTGAGTGTTGTGCATGACAGACAGCACTTATAAGCAGCTCATTAAGGCAAAGGTCGACACGCATGCTCGCAAAGGGCATAATGTTCAGTTGAAGTTTTTCTGTGCTGTTTTTGTTTTTCGAAGCCACATGTGAGATCTTGTAAATCACACTTGTTGTTCGGCATATGCGCTGTTGTGGTTGTTGTTGTTATTGTATTTGGCTCTGGTATCTCTTCCTCTGTGCTGTCTTGCTGCGGCTGCTCGTTTCATTTTTTGTTCTTTGTGTAACACATTTCTCATGTTCGTCACAACAACAACAACAACACCACGACGTGCACTGCATGCCTGAACAGGCAATGACGAAGCAGCCGCAGCAGCAGCAGCAGAAGCAAAAACGGAGCCGCGATCGGAAGACTTCAAGTTTCAGTTGTTGTGGAGCGCAGTCGAGTCGATCAGCCAAAGTTAACAAGTAAGAGAGCAGAGCGAAGAGCGAGTGTGCGTGCTAAGAGAGACCTGCGTGCTTTAGGTTTTGCCGATCTGCAACTGGATCTGGATTTTTGCCGCTTGCGGCCGGCCAAGTTGGTGGGTATTCAGTCCATTTTGGGGGCTAGACTGTGACGGTTCTTGACGGGCGAATGTGTGCGGATGCAAGGACGTCAAAATAAAAAAAAATAAAAAACAAAAAATAAACTCAAAAATATATTATTACAAAAAGTAACTGAAAGAAATTATAATAATTATAAATTAACAATAAAAAAAAAAAAAACAACGGACAACTAGCGACGATAGTAGGTTGTGTTAAATGATAAGTGTGGTGCGCAATTGAAGAACTATTAACAACAACAACAACGATAACAACAACAACAACAAATAGTACGAACACAACAACAACAATATCATTAACAACTCATATAAAGCTTTATTCAGTGGATGCTGCTGTGAGTAAATGGGTGTGTGTATGTGAGTGTGTGTGTGTGTGGGTGTGTGTGTGTGCATTGCTATCGCTGGCAAAAGCGGAAGCACCGCCCGCACTTGTGGCGGTTGCCTGCTTGAAGAACTCTGTCTAGCTACAGTGGAGCAATATCGCCAAACTGCAGTTGCTGCTGCTGCCGACGTCGGCGTCGCTGCCTGTAGTTTTAGTTTAGTTTGACCGATCTATGCAGAATTCCAGACTATGCTCTGGCATTTGGGCAAACAGTTGCTTGGTGCAAGTCCAAGACGTCGGTTGTGTTCAACGAACATTTGTGCGATCTTCTAAGTGTAGCGAGCGCTAAAGGGACGCATGTACACGTGCTGTTGTTGTTGTTTTCCGTTAATTGTGTTGTTCTTCAACTGTGTGCAATGATCCTTCGGGATATACTAGGCGAATTCTAAACGCAACAAAACAAAAAAAAAAATGCCTGACACGAGCCAAATAAGTGTTAAAATATTAATTTAAAAAAAGAAAAACAAATTTTATTTTATTAAAATACGTGCAGCAATAAGAATATAAAAATAAATAGCCGAGGATAAAAGTAAATAAATAAATTGGCATTCAAGGATATGCGCAAATAGCAAACGTTAAAACATTTTTCGTATGCAGAGTCGTCGATTTGACGATTTGTTTGATTGATTGATTAAAAAATTGTGAACGCAAACGAAGCAACAGCAAAAGCAGAATCAGAAGCAGCAGCGATAGTCGCAAGGATAACGACAATTATCAACACCAAAATGGATTTATCAAGGCGTTTGTGGTAAGCATAAGTTGACACACACATGCACACGTGTATATGTGTGCAAACACACACAGTCAGCCATATGGCAAATTAAACCAAATCCACGCCGAGCCAAGCCAAGGCAAGCGTAGCGCAGCAGCATAGCAGATACGTGTTGAGTCGAATCCAGTTGAGTCGCGCTGAGTTGAGTTGAGTCGTGCCAAACCAAACACAATCAGTGCGAAATTGATTCCTTTTGTGCGAACGCAAATTACTGTGTCAATGGGAATTTTAATTTCGCTTTAAAAACATGCGCAAACACTTGATGCGCGTGCAAGCGACGACGTTGTCTAGCGCTGATTACTGTCAGTTATTGTTATTGTTGTTGTTGTCATCATCATCGTCGTCCTCGTCATCGAGCATGGCCTGCGTGTATGTGTGTGGGTGTTTGCCACTTCACTACTCTTGGCTCGCCGCAAATACCAAACACCGAAACTCGCCCGCCCATGTCGCCCATATCGCCCATGTATACCAATTTGCATGCACTACGTGCTTCCTGTTGCGCATTCAAAACGTTCACAAATTAAAAAAAAAAAAAAACAGAAAATTGTAAAAAAAAATACTGCGTATGCACATGTTGACTGAAACACTTCGCTTCTATTATCCTGGCAATGTGTTTACCCTGCCTGCGTGCATGCGACAAAAAGTATTGCAAAAAAGAAAATCGAAACGAAACGAAACGAAACGGAATTCATTGCTCAAAGTTAATGAAGTTTGCAAAATATCCTTTGCCTGTTTTTATTTCTAATTGTGTAAATATGCGGTCACCTTTTCTTTTTTTAATTGGTTTGCTTAGCACAAGGACTTGCTCTACTAGCCTCATGTGCATTAAATACCAATGACTTTAGCAAGATTACTTTGAGTGAAGCTGTTATTAATTTATAAAACTGATCCTGTCGCAGTAAACTATAAAGATTTTAAAACCATTAAAAAACTGTCTTGTAAGGATATTTATAAAGTTACAGCTCTGCAGGCTAACTTTGGTTAATGTTTTAAAAACTTTTTAAACATATATTTGAAAGTCCTTTTTTTTTAATATTTCATCAGAGAACCCAGCTGCCTCAATAACATTTTATACACATTATTCATGTTTGAAATATGTCGATTCCTTTTTTTTAACTTACTGAGCTTGGACATATTTATGAAGACCTTTCCTAAAGATCACAGCCAAGACCTCCTAAACACGATGCCCTCAGTCATACTTTTTATGGTACTGTGCTAAATAATCCATTGCCTCTGTAAAATTTACTGTGAAGCTTGGCTCCACAATAGCCATTAATAATCAATTTGTAAGCTTTTCTATTGCCTTTTTGTTTAATTAATTTTTTATTACATTAAACAAACAACCATCAAATGCCGATTCGTTTTGTAACAGTAGTCGGAGGCACACAGTTTCATATCGAATGTAATTATCGGCCTTGCATTTGACTCGCCTTTTACAAGTGTAACAAATTCCATGGAATTTTATTATAAGTATTATAATTTTCTAATCTCTTCTTGCTTGCATTCAACTTTTCCTGAACTCGTATGCGCCAGTCTTCTTTGCTCTATGGCTGGCTGTCAATAAGCTGAATGTTCTTTGGCTGTGAGCAATCTTCGCTTTTATTTCTTTATGCTGGCAAGCAGCTCTTCGAATTTACAACTCGTTATCAACTCTGTCCTCAAAGAATTTTAAGATATGCGAGTGCATGTCTTAATAAAATAAATAAAAAAGGAAACTCTCATTCTCAGCTTCATTAAATTTCGAAGTGCAGACATACGAAGCAAAGATTTATTTGAAGCACTCTGCCGACATTATGAGAAGCTAAAAGCATTCATTTAATTTATTTTTTGTCTATAAAATGTGCAGACTATAACTTAAAGCGAATGCACACTTGTGTGTTGTAGATATGCATGTAGGGGATAAACAGGCTAATCGCCTAAAGACTGACAGGCTGACACAGCGGCAAGTTTGCCGCTTAACGATGTGTTAAAAAGTATAGCGTACATATTATTGTTATTAAATTTTTGAAGAGTTGCTCAGAGCTTATCTTATTTAATTGAGTACATTTGAAAGATAAAACGCACAGAAGTGACCTGTCTCTTTTTTAGTGTTAGCTGCTTAACGACTTCTACTCTTTGGCATTTCATGTGAATCTCATAAGTAGGCAGCTTAGCGTTCTTTTTGATAGTATTCCTGTTTTTCCAGAGAGGACCATTTCGAGATTGTCTTTTATTTCCATATTCAGTTAGCTTTGGTTCACTGATTTTGTTTCCATGAGCAATGCACATCCTTGCTGGCAAATTCTGCTGTGATTCACTGCGATATAAGCCATTGCCATGCCATTGCTTAATAATTGCCAATTGATGTCGACATAAATTTCACAGGAACTCGTGTGCCCACAACCAAATATTACTTAATAAATTTTCTTTAGTTTTTTTGTTTAGTTTAAACTAAGTAGTGCTTACATGAAGCAAACAAAGTATCTGTCTAAATCATTGCCTGCCTTCACCTCGAAAAAGAAATAATCAAACAAAATCAATAACCAAAGTAAATTAAAGCAGCAAAGATGAACCACACAAAAGAAAAAAATCCCAAAAAATGTTGGAGAAAAAAAAACAGAAAATAAAGAAAACAAACTGAAAACAAAACAAAGTTCTTATTTAATAGTAAAATTGAATGTAAATATTTATTTGAAATGAAACGCGCACGCAAATAACTGAAGTGCGATTCGTGTGCTGCGCTGAGGCCGCTGCAGCCAGCTTTGAAGTGCGTACCATACATTACCTGTCCATCTGGCAGTTTCATTGTCGGGCGTTGCTATGCCAAGCATTGCCAGGTAATGTGTGTGTGTGTGTGTGTGCGTGTTGGTGTGCACTATTGGCAGCCGCTTTTACAGTTCAAAGTTCCAGTTCAACATTGAGTCATTGCGTCTTGTGATAAACGATTTGTGCCAATTTGCTGTAGCGTCAAAAGATTTCAATTAAAACCAAAAAACCAAAAATAGAAGAAAAACAAAAATAACACAAAAAAAAAAAAAATAGAATAAATTTGAAACAGAAAAATTACATTGTATGGGCAATGGAGAGATACGCGTTATATCAGAATAACTACACGTTATGTTTACGATTTGCTTATGTTGCTGTCTCTGCTGTCTTGGCTGTCTTGGCCGTCGTTCTCGTATCTGTCCGTGCTCACACGACTTCAGTTGACCGCAGTTTGTGTGCGTTTTATTTTTGGCCAAAAGCAACATAAACGCGGTTTCGACTGCTTACGCGCAAAGACGCTGCTGCCACACACACACACACACATCATGTGTACGAAATGCGTGCCACGCTCATAAAAAAGCAGCAGCAGCAGTAAAAACAAAAAAAAAAAAGCAGCGAGTAGCCAAAAGTAAACCAAACTAAACCTCGTTCATCGGAATTATTTAGCTACAACAATTTTATCTTTGCACTGTTTATGTACGCGCATAAACTATTTACATGCCTCTATGCGCATGTGAGTATGTGCGTATGTATGTGCGTCAGTTTGTCAGTTTGTGCGAGTGAGCTTCCACATAGTTTAGCCAGTCAGTCAGTCAGTTAGTCAGTCACTCAGTCAGTTGCCAGGCGTTTTTCATTATTTTTTTATATATGTGTTTAAAGTTTTTCGCGAAAATTTTTCGTCGACTTGCCACTTGAAAGGGAAAATCTTTGCTGTACATTTACTTTATCTTAATCTTTGTTAATGTCGCTCATTGACGGCGGCCGGCGCATTTCTAGTTGAAATGTGGCCAGCACATGATGGCCTGGCATGGCTCCCAGGCATGGCTTCATTGCTTGTGTGACACGTGAAAAATGATTTTCAGTGCTCTGCTTTTAGCCAATTCATTATAATTTAGCATTTATATTTTAATTTCATACAAAGCAGAAAAATAAAAAAAAATACAACAGATAAAGCAATAGAAGAGAAAAAAAGTGGTTATTGTTCACTTACTGTTTTGCTGGCAGTTTCGCAGTTCAAAAGTGCTTAGATGTTAAGCATTGGCTTTAATGTCTTTACAGCGTTTGCACGTAGCATTTGTTGAGCTACAGATTGACTTTGAACTTGGCACTGGCAAAGCCACAGAGACCCGTCGGGTTTGTTTACTATCACGGAGAGACAGCAGCAGCAGCAGCCGCAGTCGCAGCCGCAGCAGCTGAGCCAACGACGGTAGTTAGGCGAGCATGACGAGCGTAACTTTTTAATTTACAGTGGGCAGCATGTGTGGTCTGTTTGGATGTGAGCGTGTAATGCATAAACAGATTATAGTTGGACTTTTAATAAGCGTGTATTATAAACACGACTGTAATTTAATTTGTTGACTTTTTTTTGTTGTTTTCAGCTTGCAGGGAAGCACATATTGCGTCAACATGAAGTTAGCAGAACCTTCGCTGGTTGCATGTTGAACAAACATACCATCCCATTCATTGGCATTGCAGGGTGTATTGCCTGTTTGAATGCATTTTACTTAATTTAGTGTGCTGCCAAAAAGACTCCCCCCATTACTCAGTTTATACCTATGACGAAAGTTTTTGCACACAAAAAAGATATGGGTTTGATGCAGTTTCTCGCAGCTTGCTTAAAATACCAACATAAATACGAGTTAAACAAAGTTCTAAGTTTATAGTATTATATTAACTATTTTTGCTCTTAATAAGCATACAATACTTGAAATTCCCAGAAATCCCAAACCCTTAACTGGTTAAACCTAAAACCACATACACACACATACCAGAAATAAAACTCTTGCAAATGACATAATTCTTTGAACTCTGTTAAGCAAGTTGGGTCATTTTTTTGAATAGTCTACACATATGTATAATTTGTTGCTACGGATTTCTGGTGAAAAAGGCCACAACTTAATTTTCACACTAGCAACAAAATGTTTATAAAGTGTGCGTGGGTATACATTTGGCATTTATAAACAATAAATAAAATTTAGTGTTTAAATTCAATGAAATCTGACTAAACGGCACTTAACGCATACTGAACGTGTGCAAATTGCAAAATTATCGGTTTACATTGTTTAGATTTGTTAAATCGATCATGGCAATGAGCTCATGATGGCACATGCCTTATGCTGCGTGCGAAATTGTTAAAAGTGTCTGCACAGGAAACGAAAAAAGGAATGAAAATAAATACGCGCAGAAAATATTGCAAAATAAAACATTTAATATTAACAAGAACATAAAAAAAAAAACATAAAGTAAAAAGAAAGAAATGCCAAAGATCAACAGAAATTCCTAAGAAATGGCATTTTAATGTTTGCAGTTCTACTGCATGATCTGTCGGCATATAAAACACAAATAAAAATAAGAAAAATGCAAACTGAAGAAACAAATAAAAAATCAGCTGCAGAAAAAAAAAAATAAAAAACACAAAGAAAAACTGCGTGTGATAGCAAATGCCACAAACGTTTGCGTTGTTGTTGTCCTGCGTAGCGTAACGCATCTTGCGAGAGGGCAGTCATGCAGTGGATCAGTTGCGCACCGTGTGGCATGGATCGGTTACATGCGCGACTCAAGTTCAAGTCGCTGATCCAAGCATACCAAGCCATGCCATGCCACTCTATGCCACAGCAGCAGCAGCAGCAGCATGCCAGGCAAAGCGTAAAAAATCGTTAAGGCGGACAACAACGATCGGCTGCTGTTGCGCTGCATTTGCAACATGTGTGCATTCTAATTGAAAGTTGGCCTTACTGTACAATGAACTCTTTTTTTACTATATCGTATAGGTTTTTCTTGTTTGCTTGCTGTCGCTGTTTAATTATTCGCAGAAGCGCATTCCCATGGCCATAAAGTTGCGCCTAATTAACAAAGGATGCCGCTATTTATCTTTATTATGATTTTTATTCGCTTATGGGAAAAACACGACAGCGAACACTTAGAAAAGGAGTTAGTCAAGTCAAGTTGAGCGTTTAATTATGCATGCAACGAGGAGCGGCAGAGGACGGCAGCGTAGGCGACATGTGTTTGCCAGGCGCTTGATTGCCACATTAAATCAGTTTGCGCTGCCGCAACGTTCTACTGGAATAATTGGTTCTGCTTGTCAAGCTAAGCAACGCAAAGCAAAGCAAAGCAGAGCCAAGCAAAGCAAAGCAAACCCAGCCACCGTCAGAGCAGTCAGCCAGCGATTTTATGTCCAGTGCATTTACATATTTTAAGCGCATAATTAAGTCAATAGGCGACGTTTGTGTTGCTGCTGCAGCTCTGGGCCGCGTACGTCGAGTATTTCGACTAAATCTCGCCGTGAGGTCGACGAACGCGGAAGATAAAAGGATGCGTTGTATAGCCGCATGTAGTAAAATGTTGCAAGAGACGAAAAGCCAACAGCAGAAACGTTTTTGAAATATGCAACCGAAAAAAAAGCACAGAAGAGACATAATAAAATAAGAAACAAAACGAAACTCCAAAAATTCGGCAGAGACTGCGACACATACAGCCCAGCAGAGTTTGTGGGTATTCTGCTTTAAAGCATATTAAATGTGTCGTCGTCTGCATGATCACTCGCATCAGCATCGTCATAATCATCATCATCATCATCCTCAACTTCATAATCATCATCATCATCATCGCTAGCAACATGCGCAGCAACATACACAGCAAAATTTTCGGTCACTTGCTGGCGTGCCTTAACCCATTGTTGATAACTGTTCAAGTTTTATTTGTACAGGCAATATACAAAATATGTAAAAAATGTTGCATTTTCAGGCTATTGGCCTAACTACTTTGTTACTTTCTACAAATAAATTTTTTTTATAATTTTAATAAAAGGTAAAACACAAACAAAATAACAAGAAAAAAGAAACATAAAAAAACATGTTATATGTATTTAAGCTTTCAAGATTTCACTTATTTTGGCTATTTTTGTACACATGTGTATAAAGTTGTATTTTTTAATTTCTGCGGATTGTATTTAAAAATATACATGTTTCCTTTTAAATAAAACTGAAATGGGTAAAAATTAATTGATTTTCTGCGAAAATTAAAATAAATTTGGTGAAGAGAAATTTAAATCAAAATACCTCCAGTAGATATCGCTTAAATGCAGGATTGCTTAATTGCATTTTATTAATAAAATCCCATGGTGGTTTTGTTAAATGCAAAGATCGCATAAATGCAAAAATTTATGTACATTTTCGACTTTGCACTTATGCGACATGCACTATATATATGTATATATTTGATTAATTTTTAAATATTATATAAAGATTATTTAAAGGATTGAATGATTGGCATAAAAAAAAAGAGTATAATTCAAGTCATGCTTATAAAAACGAAGGCACATGTTTACAATAATGGGTTAAGCGCGCACACAACGCATGTAAAGAAAAGATACCAAAACAAAGGCGAAGCGCAACAAGTGAAGCAGCACCGAAAATATTTTGACTGTCGCATTGTGCGGTTGTCAGTCGTCTGGTTTGCAGTTGATGACGGCGGACGACGTGAATGACCACGGATGCGCCAACGGCGATTGTTTCTGCAAGCAGCATTGTTATTTTTTGTATTCACCAACAAGATAAGACAATGTCTACTGCGGCTGGGGCTGCGGCTGCAGTGACTGAGGCGTCTGCGTCAGCGTCGGTGGCTGTGCCAGTGTCTGTTGCACGCGACGTGACGCACATTTTGATGTTGACGCTTAAGCTGCGCGTGAAGGCGCAAAAGGAGCGCAACGTCAAGCGAATTGACATGAGTAGCCTTGACTGGACATTGAAACCTTTGTCTTGCGTTACTTTGGCACATGTGCGATTGTGGTTAACAAAGCACACTGGCAGCGTGGTCTACTCTGCGCTGCGGCTGCTGCAGTCGACACCTTTGTTAACCACGGCCAGCAGCGTGCAAAGTGCGGTATGCTGCCAATGAACTTTTACTCGGATGGTAAAAAATGCGTATATACTCCGTGGAAGCTTGACATCACTTAGTTGCTATCAGTAACATATTGAGTGTGTATATAACCGTTAACCGTTGATGTGGTTGTTGTTGTTGTTGTTGTTTCGGGTAAGGCCAATTAGGCAATAAATCAACGTCAACGTCATAGCAATAAAAAGCACAAAAGCAAACTATGTATGTACGTACATATAAAAATTACAAAATTTCTGGCAAAAGACTTCAACGGCTTGAGTCAATTAGAAAATACCATGGCAACAATTTTCCGATAAACAAAAGCCAAAAGTAACAGGAACAGTAAGTGAAATAGCAACATCAACATCAACAGCAGCAGCGGCAGCGGCAGCAGCAGCCACAGCAAAAGCAACTTTATGTTGAGTACATAAAATAATTTGAAAATTTTTCAAGTGAATAAATTTTGTATATCCACTATGTATTGGTGTATGTGTGTGTGTGAGTATATGGATAAGCCAACGGGTGGCGTCAATTATTTCGCATATTTCCATTTGAGCAACTAAAGAAGTCGTAAATTCACAAAATACACAAATAATTTGTGCGCTTGAATATTTTGCAACTCATGCCAAATACTTTGCCTATTTTCTTTACTATTTTTTTTTTTTTTGCAACAATTTCCTCGAATTAAATTGAATTGTTGTCGTTGTTGTTGTCGTTGTTGTTGTTAGCTACTTGGCGCAATTCTTAATTATGTGTTGAAACATGCGCACTATGCTGCTTAGCTTCTTAGCTGCTTTGGGGTGCGATCAGCTCATCTCTATGGCGGATGGCCACGTCGCTCCCATTTGCTTATGTTATGCATTCATGGTCATTAAATAGCATTTTCAGCGTTAATTCGCGTGAAGTGTTTGCGTTTGTTAAGGATGCTGCTGCCAGGTGTTCTACGAGCATGTTAGTCTGTGGCTTGGCAGCCGTTGGCGCGGTTTGGCGGTTGTGTTGTTGCTTGGCAATAAATTTGCAAATGTTGCTCATACGCACCTTTAACCTCGATAGCCGCAAATTATGCGCGCGCATGGTTTAATGCCCACACCCACACCCACACTCACACACACATACACTTCCTTGGATCCATGCCCACGCACAGGCAGCACTGCTGCGTTTAATTTTGCATTTTTATTTGTATTTGCTTATATTTAATTAATTTTCACTGTTCAACATATTTTTACTTAGTTCTTTTATTTTTGTTTTTTCCTTTTTCGTTTTCCCTTTTTTTATTTGTGCAAATATTTAACATGGTTTATTTTTAAAGCATATTGTTAAGGCTAAGTTACGTTGCACGTATGCATGCTTTTGGCTTGGTGAAATATTTTCTGGCATTGTAATTAATGTGCTTTGCGCATGAGGGGCATGTGATCTAAGCATGTGGAAATTTGCAAATGTTTCCTGGTTTTTGGCAGTTTTGAATTAAGTGAGAAGGAAACTTAAATTAAACAAAATTCTGCAGAGTATGAATCAGCGTCAGAAATTTTATATCTGTGTTTAGGGAAATGGATTTCAATTGCAAAAATATAACACGATTTTATCAAGGAGTTGGTCTTGTTTTAGAATGAAATTTATTAATATATGTTTCTGAAATATTATATGCTGATTATAATATTGAATTAAGCCAAAATGCAAACATTACATTTATAGATTAAAATTATGCGAGTATATAAGAAAAACCAAAGAACTTCATAAAATTTTATATCAAATACTTTTTTATCTTTACCTTGGGCATTTGTTAGTCAGTTGTAAGTATTTTAAAATTCGAGCTTAGGCTTCTCTTCTCGCTTGAATTTTAAGCGGTAAACATTTCGTGAAATTCTAAAATATTTCCTAAGTGAACATTTTGCACCAAAGGAAAAAAGTGCAAATAAGAATTCAACAGCTTACACACTATTTTATGGCTTACTGTGTCAGGCAAATGTCAATAATTTTGGCTGTTTTTTCAATGCATTTTTTTTAATTTTTATTTTTTTTCTTTTCTTGACGCTCAAAACATAAAGTACTGCATATCACTTGATGTGCTAATTAGTTGCTGTACTATTGGCACGCTTGCTGTTGTTGTTGATGTTGTTATTGTTGTTGCTGTCGTTGTTGTGGCATCTACTGTAGTGCGGCATCAGTCGCTGCTGTTGTCTTTATTAGCTGTGTACCTTTCTGGCAAAGTGCATCATTTGTGCAAATAAAATATAAGTGGCACTAAGCGCTAAGCGTTGGCCTACGTCTAAGCCTAAGCGACAAATGATTTACGTTAACCATACCTAGTATGCAAACTCAACGACGGCTACACTGTAAAAAAAACATCCGAGCTTATGCCAATAAGCAATTAACACACTGCACAGCCACTTGAGAAAATAAAACTCCAAGTTGAAATAGTACAAAAAAAAACCAAAAATTTGAAAAAGTTTTTAAAAACTTTTTTCTCTCTACGCTGTCAACTTTGTGGGTCAGTAAAGCCAAGAGACATGCGCAGCCATCGCATGCGGCATGTGAAGCCAACAGTGCAGTCGATTTGTGTGCATACAACAAACCTTTTGTTTGCCAGCTTTGTTGTTGTTGCTGTGGCTTTGTTTATTGTTGGTTATTTTTTGTAATAATAGTGAAGCGTGACAAATATTGCATTAACTGACTGCAGTTTGTTTTTCAATTGTTGCTGTAGCTCAAAACAAAAAAATAAAAACAACAGACAATTGTTGAGGTAACAACTTTTCAACTGACTTAAAGATTTGTGCGTATTTTGATGCAGGTGAGTGAAAGTGAGGCTGTGCGTTGCAGTCATAGTGTGCGTCAAGGCTGCACATATGCTGTGTACGCCATAAAGCCGCATAGCAGGTCATAATGCAGTGTTTCATTTTAGCCAACAGCGCATGACGTGGCCATATGAACGCGTTTGTTTTGTCGTGCGTTTGCCTGCATATTTGCTGTGGCTTTATGCAAATGCAATTAAAATTTCAACAATGCAAACATTTACTTCCGTCGCCTGACACAGTACACGCAGTAAAAAAAAAAAGTGTGCAGGGCAAAAATAGGAAAAAAAAAAAAAACAAATAGTGACAATCAACAACGTCGTGCATACTAAACGCAATTTTATTAACACATATATGTGTGTGTGTGCATGTGTGTGAGAGTATGCAGCAGCTCTTTGTCATTGGCATGCCTTGTGTCACAGTGGCAGCGCGTCTAATGAGGAAGCAACACGTTTGCATGTGCCTTGTGCTGCGTGTCTGAAAATTACGTGGCTTATGCATTTGTTTATCCTTAAAGGCATATAAGGCAAAACTGTACTAAATGAAATGCAAAACGCCTAGCAGCGCATGGCAGCGCATGCAATGCCTAATGAGGCTGATTATACGCGTATATGCCGCATAGGCACTGCTGAATGCAGCCCTTGCTCGCTCGCTTGCGTTTTAATATCGCAATTAAAAAACACTTTGAACTGCTTCATTTGCGCTGTCAGCGCAAACGTCGCCTGGCACTTAGGGACTTGCTATGCTCCCACATATACATATAGTATCTGTATATCAGCAGCAACCGCAACAGCAACAGCAACAACAACAGCAACAGTAATGACAGCAGTAAAAGCAGCCACAACTGTTGCATGTCGCTAATCGCTATCGCAAAAGTTGCAGCCCACTCAACGCGGTCAGCATAAGTCAAACTATTTGCGCAGCATTCCATCAATGTTTTCGTAATGCATTGCTGCTCCGACAGCTCCGACATTGAGTCACCAGTGTGCTGCAGTTTATTTGGTCTTGCCTTCAATTCTTTTTTGATTTTGGATTTGCTGTTTTCTCTCCGCTTTTTCTTTTTTTACTTTATTTCAAAATGCACGCGATAATAATAAAATTTATTTATACATTTGACTTGACGTGCACAACACACAACGTTTAGCAACGCGTTGCCTTTGCTGCAAGTTGAGCTGCGGCTGCAAGACGCCTAGCACAGGCGAGTGCAAAGGGGGCCCCACAGGATTATGTTTATGTGCTATGTATAACAGTTCCACATGCTGTAGGCTCTCAAATTGCTTTTCAGGGCTCCACACTTTTATTGTAAGTTGTATAGTGAGAAGTGGAAGCTTTAAAGTGTATAAATATAGTGACTCCTACCGGAGTTGCACGACAACAGACTGGCAGCATAAGTCGAGATAATTGAAAAGGCATGCGTGAGACCTTGCAGTCCATATGCTGCCCGCATTTTACTTAATAACCAGTTTCTTAGTTTAGCCAAACTAAGAAATATCGCAGACTAAGCTCGTACTGACCTTGCGAAATGGCATAAATATATTTTAAAGCACCCATTTTATATGCTTTTTTTATTGAACTTATTTTTTACACTTTTATTCTAGTTATTAAGATTGTCTTTCATATTATTCACATCTGCTTCTGTTTATATTCACATTACTTGCTAAAATAAGTCCCCCTTTGATGGTAACTTAACTACGCCACAGCATATATGCTGCATGTTGTGTCTGCAGCATTTCAATTGCTGTGTGCAGTCGACAACGCGTCTTCATAAAACAGGCGGCGCAGTACGTCTTCACTCGCCTCATAAATAAAGTACACCGCTGGCCAGCGACTAGACAAGCGTACACAGGCGAGCAGTGACACCCTTGCGCCACCCGCTTCCACGCAAGCGCACGCACATGCTGTTTTTGGTTAACAAAGATTCATTACATGCTGATGCAATCTTCAGCAAATGAAGTGCAGCACTTCTGCTTTGGTTCATCTCAGCTGCCTTTGACTGCCAATGTACCGTACATTGAATTGAAGTGCATTAGACACAAGTGTGTGTGCGTGTGTGTGTGCATTGCATGTTGTGTTCATTGGTGTTGTTGTTGTTGTTATGCTGCGTATGCTTTTGGGTTAATCAAGTGGCATGGGAAAATATGCCATATACAACGCCTGCACCGACTGGAGTGTGGCAAGTGCGACTCATACAAACATGCATACATACTCGTATATTCACATATGACTCACAATGCCCGTGGCTGGCTGGCTGGCTGGTTGGCTCCGGTGTAAACAATGCAAATGCACAGCAAGCCACAAACGAATGAAAAATCTATAGCAAGTGGCAATTGATATTTTCCGCTAAGCTTAACAATTTTCACTTTTCACAGGTGCCACAGAATTTATGTTGCTTTGCGCACTTTCCGTTTAGTTTCAAATATGTTTTCTATTTTTGGTTTTGTTTAGCATACAATTAAGGTTTCGTGCATTTTGAAAGTGTCTGACTGCGCTGCTTTACTTAGGTATTCAGCCGCACGCGCCACTTGTTGCGTCATCTCCTTGCAACAGGCAACTGGCCAATAGACAATTGCCCAAGGGAGGCAATACTGTACAATGCCCATTGGCCATTTCTTGTGCTTTTGGCCAAACTGTCAATTGCCAAACGACAGTTGAGCGTTTTAAGGCATGTTTAGCAACGAACAATGCGACCATTGTCTAGCCTCAGGCGTTCACACCTCGCCACAAGCGCAGGCATACAGGCAGGGTAGCACAACGAGTGCTGACAGTTTCAAACGTTCGCCATTGTGTCACAAAATCAGCTAATTGGATCTGATGTGCGATAAAAAGGCTAAACCCAGCAAAAGGGCACAAGATCAAAAACGCACAGTGGCTCAAATTGTATGCAATGTGGTTAGATTCTTTAGCTCGCAGGCGTGGGATGTATGGAAAAAAATTACCACAATTTCAATATTGATATTTGAACGAAATTTTTATTAATTTTTTGGCATCGTCACTAATTTATTAATGATTATTTATTTACTAGTAAATTTTATATTTTTAAATACCGATACGTTATATAGACAGTTATGCACTTGAAAGTATGTGTATAGTGACGAATCTGCATAAGCTTAGCTCACTGGTTAGGTCAAATGGTTGGATGTCTTGCATTTTACGGCTTCCTGGAGACATTGGAAAATCGGCATGCTTCTGTATTGACATGATTCTAAACATATTGATAATATTTGCCAGCATGCGGCAGAATCTTCTCACGGACAGTGTGAATGCTTATTTATTTTTTATTTTTATTTGAAATGACGTAAACAAATTAAATGCCAAGCATTAAATAATTTGGCTATTCTTGTTGCCATACCAGGTTTGTTTCAGACGTATGCTCGTCCTAATTTTTTGCCATTTTTACTTGAGAGTTATGCTATTAAATTTATTGGTGTGTTTTTCTATGTTACTCATATTGTATTAATATACGTCTATATATGTATAATTTAGTCATGCCTGCGCTGCAGTCAAAATTAGCAAATAAAAACATTTTGATTATTAAATGTGGTGGGGCAAAAATGCGAATAAAAATGCAATTACCCGCAATAATTTAAGTAGTCTACAGATTGTAAATAATGAATCGCCTAATATTCACCTGAAAACCTCGAACAGTTCGATATAAACAAATAAAACAAACAACGAAGCCACTGTGAGATTTAGGTGCTTTTGGTGCAAAGGCAGGGCATAGGCAGGGCACAGGCAACAGTCGCTAAGAGCAACACAGATGACCTCATGATAGCAATTGAATGGCGCGCCTTTGATTTTTCTTGCTTAGAATGCACAATAAAACTCTTGTATTGTTTTTGTTGTTGCTGTTGTTATTGTTCCGCTAATAGCATCTCCTGTCGATGCGCCCACGCTGCCGGCTCCCTTGACTGCGTGCGAGTGTGTGTGTGTGCCTGCTTTTACTTTACGCTATGCTTAGACATTTTGGCCAAGTGTTCAAAGCAAACTTGTTTTGTTTGGTTTTTTATTTGTTTGCTGTTATTGTACTTTATAGTTGTTCTTGCGGTAGTTGTTGCCGTTGTTGTTCTCATTGCTTTTAATACATTTCCGTTGAATTTATCATTTCCGCGCGTACATTTGACATTTTATTTCATTTGGCCTATGAGCATACAGACGCGTCTGCTTTCTTTACAGTTTTCTTGCTTTTGCTGCCGCTGCTGCTGCTTCTGCTGCTTTTGCTTTGGCTTTGTGCGGCCTGACACGTGGCATCCGCTTTTATGCGGCGTCGCCTGTCGAATTTTCACGCATTGCGTTTGTGACAACAACAACTACAACAATAACGACAGCAACTGTAGTTTCTGCTTTCTTTTTTTTTTTTGCGCAAAATCAGCATGGCCGCATTTTGGCCACACAATTTCGGGACATGCTGTCTCAGCAGAAATTGTGCGCGCAATTAATGTGAAGCACATAAACAGACACCAGCACACACTTCCGGGCGCACAGTCATCATAGCCAGGGCTCGACTGCGTGACGCAATCTTGGTGGCTGCGGCAGGCACGCTGTCGCCGCATACGTACCACGCATGCAATGGTCCGTGAAATGTGCTGCAATCTCCGAGTGCGCAGGCTTGGCAAAGGTTTGCCAAAATCTTAACAGCGCGTGTATGCAGTAAAGCCATAGGTGTCCTTGCAAAGACCGTCGCACCGACCGGCCGACTGCGGACTGGGAACTGGAAAAACAATGTGCGATAATCGCATTACTTGCCAGCACACTTGCTGTGCCATGCCATGGCATGCAGTGGCTTGTGATGCCGCTGCAAGGCGACGAAGTGTGACACAGCAAATGCTTAGCAGCAGCGCATTGTGTCGAAGTTGCAATTGCTGTTGAGCGCGTGTGGCGCACGCAGCGAACAAAATTAAATTGGCAACTTACCAACGCATAACGATGACAATAATCACAACAACAAAAACCACATCAACAACAATAGCAACTATAAGAACAATAGCAATGATATAGCGAAAATAAAATCGCAACATTGAACAGTTTTGACATATTCGTTCGCACGCTGCGGCATGCCCATCGCTGGGCTTGGCTCGCCTTGGCTTGGCTTAACTCAGCTTGGCATGCGCGACGCTGGTGAGGATGCGCTGGCGCCGCTCTGACTACAGCATGATAATATTTTTCAAACGGTGTCGTCTTTGTTGTCGTCTTCTTGTTTGTGATTTTATTATTTTTTCTTCTTTGTTTTTCGTTTCTTTTTTTGCTTTTGGCAAATCGGCAGGAAATGCTTTAAATTATGTCTTGTTTATGTACAGTTATGCACATATTAGTTAACAAAGAAAATAATCTGACAAAAGTTATTGCCTACCGAATGTTTCGAGTTTGGAAAAACAAGTACGAAGCGTGCGCCGAGTAGGCCACCTTTGAACATTAAGCTACTGAGAAAGCACTGCGCAGAGAATGGCTTTGATTATATGGTAATTGTTCAATGAGGCTTGCAATGAGAATTGAAACCCAATGGCATATGCATGGAAACAATATATTAACCACATAAATATAACATACAGTTAAAATAAGACCGAGTAATAACCGTTGGAACTTTATTATTAACAGCATTAAAAATAAATGTCTATCATGAATATTAAACCAAAATAAGTAACAAGATTGCTTGGTTTTCAGAAAAACTTGAAGATTGCTATTACTGCATCAAGAAACTATTCAGTCGTAACAAATTTTATTTATAAATTTATCTTTGAGATTTTTAAGCTCCTGTATCGGTCGAAATGTAATTTCCATATACTGTCAAGTACACGTAAAAGCAAATGTACTGGCTCATTGGA
Organism: Stegana nigrithorax; assembly: GCA_037044495.1. Lineage (NCBI taxonomy): Eukaryota > Metazoa > Arthropoda > Insecta > Diptera > Drosophilidae > Stegana > Stegana nigrithorax. Next base: position 50,599 of record JBAMBQ010003439.1, read on the forward strand.
CGTCACTTAAAACTCAAATTAAGGAACAAACTTCTACTATACAAGGCCATACCAAAACCGATCTGGACCTACTGTACAAACATCAAACATCAAAAGAATTCAGAGGTTCCAAAACAAAGCCTGAAGAATGACAACTGGCGCTCACCTCTTAACTACTAATGAGGGAATTCACAATGAACTCAAATTCCCCTGGGTATTAGACGAAATCAATCGATTTAGCCAGCGTATTATCATGATACTATCCGGTCACCCAAACAACTTGACAATAAACCTACTCGACAACAGTACTACTATAAGAAGGCTAAGACGATACCATTCGCTAGACCTCCCATTCAGAGACACAGGCTAACAAAGCGAAAATCATGCATTCCTTCTCACTTCCCACAACCTAATTCATGCTGTAAATTCTTTAACTAACCAATGTTTGATTCAGAAATTTAATGATTGTTCCACAGGGACAGATTTTAAATAAAAGAAATATGTTATATATAAAAAAAAAAATATTAAATGAATTTAGTTTGATTTCACAAATGTTTACAGTCTACAGTCTTAAATACGCTTACATGGTATGTGAAATTCTATAGATTTGTTGTTCTATAGGTCGATTTCCGCAATAATGTTACTTTACTAAGAAATCATAATGTAAGCAAATCATCTTATTGATTGCCAGATCTTACATTGTTGTAATGTGGCTTTGGGTGTCGTTTTCGTTGATGTAAGAAGTGATTGTAAGAAATAAACTTAGTCTAGTGTTTATATGGATTTAACCCTTTTTTTTTAAATTGATTTCAAATTCTTCCTATCCCAGCTCAAGCAGCACTCTTGCTATACTAAGCGGCGGTTCAAAACAAATATACAACGCTTAAACAATTTTAAGAAATTTAATAACTTCGAAACACTCCGCAGATTGACCGACTGCAGACTGATCAAAACAAGTTCATTGTTTGTTTGCTTAACTTGTTTAAGCCAAACATGAAGTTCATATATGTAGGAGAAGCCCTAAAAGTGAATCATTTTATGAAGAGCAAAGAAAGTTGGGGCTAACGAGTTATATAAAAACAAAACAAAACAAAAAAATCCCAGACGGACCCACAGGCATGTAAACAAAAGCAAAAACAATAATAAGTGACTTTACTTGGGTAGATTGAAGAAACAACTGGTCACTTCACTTCACTTGTTGACTTAGGTTATGCTTAAAACACTTTCTCAAACATTTTACGAAGACTGTCTCTCAATTTTTCATCTTTTACAGCTCAAGTGCCTTGGTAATATTCATTGTGCTAATCTGCATACAGAGTTCCCATACAAGATTTGTAAGTAGATGATGTTAAGTTGAATGTGACTCTGCCTTGGCTACAGTATGGTTATTCTTTTACAGCATGGGATACGACAGAAGCGTCAGTATGGCGCAAATTTATATCTTCCTGCCAGCTCAATAACTCCAGGCGGCGAAGGTGATGATCCCAGTGAATGGACGGAGTGGAGCTCTCCATCAGAGTGTTCGCGTTCTTGTGGTGGTGGTGTATCATATCAGACGCGCGAGTGTCGACGTTTAGAGTAAGTTTGCTAAATTATTCTTAGCTTTGCTTGTTTTTAACGAAGCCTTTGAATGCATGCAGTCGTAATGGCGAACCAATTTGCAATGGAGGTAATCGCCGTTACTATTCGTGTAATACGCAAGACTGCCCGGAGGAAGATACAGATTTCCGTGCCGCACAGTGTTCACGTTTCGATAGTACAAAGTTTGATGGTGCGCTATACGATTGGGTGCCATATCTGAATGCGCCGAATCCATGCGAGCTGAATTGTATGCCTAAAGGTCAACGTTTCTATTATCGCCAAAAGGAGAAGGTCATCGATGGCACTCGCTGTAATGACAAGGATCTCGACGTGTGTGTGGATGGGCAGTGTCAGCCTGTCGGTTGTGATATGATGTTGGGTTCGAGCGCACGTGAGGATCAGTGCCGACAGTGCAATGGCGATGGCAGCTCATGCCGTACCATTAAGGATACATTCACTACAAATAACTTGGCTGCCGGCTATAATGATATATTGTTGGTGCCTAGTGGTGCCACGAACATTCGTATTGAGGAAACTGTGCCGTCGAATAATTATTTGGCTTGTCGTAATGTAACTGGTCATTATTATTTGAATGGTAATTGGCGTATTGATTTTCCGCGACCAATGTTCTATGCTGGCTGTTGGTGGAACTATCAACGCAAGCCTGCGGGTTTCGCAGCTCCTGATCAGTTAACTTGCAGTGGTCCTATCACCGAATCAATTTACATTGTCATGCTGGTGCAGGATAAGAACGTGAACATCGATTATGAATATAGCATACCGGAGGCGGTGAATCCGAACACGCCCGATGTGTATACATGGACACATATGGAATTCGGCCCATGCAGTGCTTCCTGTGGTGGTGGAACTCAGACGCGTGAGATCAAGTGTAACAATCGCCTTAACTTGCAAGAGGTTGATCCAAGTCTTTGCGATGCGGATGGCAAACCGGCGGAGAGTCAGGAATGCGGCACTGAACCGTGCGCGCCTCACTGGATCGAAGGAGATTGGTCCAAGTGTTCGAAGGGTTGTGGTGCAGATGGTACACAGAATCGTACTGTAACTTGTGAACGCATATCGCCATCAGGGTAAGTTGTAGCTGTTGTCAGTTTAGAATATTTAAATTGAGATGCTTATTTAATTTCAGAGAACATACTGCTGAAGTGGATGCTGTCTGCTTGAAGTTAGTCGGTAATAAACCCGCAACGACGCAGGAGTGCAATCGTGATGTTAAAAATTGTCCCAAATACCATTTGGGTCCTTGGACGCCGGTAATTGCGAATCTTATGCCAAAAGTACCATTCCTTTTTTTTTAATGAATGTGTGTTCCCAACTTAGTGTGATAAATTATGTGGAGAGGGTAAGCAAACCCGTAAAGCCACTTGCTTTATTGAAGAAGATGGACACAAGCGTGTGTTGAATGATGAAGATTGCGTTGAGGAGAAACCTGAAACAGAAAAAAGTTGCACTTTGGCTCCATGTGAAGGCGTCGACTGGATAATTTCGCAATGGAGTGGAGTAAGTTTAAATATGGACTTCTAACGTATAAAACGCATTAATAATGTTTTATGGTATTAGTGTAAAGCCTGTGGTCAAAATACGGAGACTCGTACAGCGATTTGCGGTTCGAAATCTGGTAAAGTTTATTCTGATGAATTTTGTGCGCCCGAAGTGCCTTTGCTTTCGAGATCATGTAAATCAAAGAAATGCGATTCTCAATGGTTTTCATCGGAATGGAGCAAGTGTTCATCGGCTTGCGGTAAAGGTGTACAAAACCGAATTGTTATCTGTGGTGTATACGATGGAAAATTGGTTACACCGGCAGCAGATGATTCCAAATGTAATGCTAAAACAAAACCGGAATCAGAACAAGAGTGTGAGGGTGAAGAGAAGAAATGTCCTGGTCAATGGTTTACTGGCCCATGGGGTTCATGCAGTAAAGAATGTGGAGGTGGCGAACGAGTACGCGAAGTATTGTGTTTAGCTAATGGCACCAAAGCCGACAATTGCGAAGAGTCAAAGGTAGAAGCAATTTCTGAGAAGTGCAATACGCAACCATGTTCCAAAGATGATGTAATTCCTAGCACTGATAAGCCTATTGAGGAAGACGATGGAGATGAAGAAGAAGATGAAGAGGAAGAGGAAGAATGTTCAGAAGAGGATTACGATGACGATGATATGGAAGTGGTTACTGACAAGTTGTCTGAAAATCTTAAGTTAACAGATGGATTTGAGCTTGATAAAACAACCGAACTGTCTTCACTGAGAACAGATGAGCTTATGTTAAGTGATGCACCTTCAGATGGCTCGACAATCGAATCTTCTTCTACTGATGTTAGCACCATTGATGGTTCTGGTGATATGAAGAGTACATCTGACAGTATCCTTAATACTGAAGGTAGTGGAGATGATCTCGATAGTACTACATATGGTTCTGGCAGCACTTCAAGTTCAGATGCGTCTGAATCGACTGATCAGACAAAATCTAGCGATGGTACATCAGATGCCTCCAGCTATCTTACGACGGAAGCTTCTGGTTCCACTGACTTAAGTGAAGCTACAACACAATCAACAGATCAGACTGATACATCTGACAGTTCGTCACTGTCTACGGCAATCAGCGATTCATCAGACACAACAGACTCATCAGCAGGTACAAGTTCAACCGATGATTCATCCGCTTCTACAGAGGGTTCAGGATCTACAGAGTCGTCGACGGAATCTAGTAGCGGCTCTTCTGAATCTTCAGAAGCGTCGTCGCATTCTTCATCTCTAACAACTGATTCTTCACAATCTACTGAATCAACATCTGTGTCTTCAACGGACACAACAATAGACGAATCTACACTATCAACTTCATTCTTTAGTACAGAGTCCACCTCAGAGCTAAGTACAGAATCCACTTCCGAATTCAGCACAGAGTCCACTTCCGAATTCAGCACAGAGTCCACCTCAGAATTTACTACAGTGTCTACGTCAGAATTCAGCACAGAATCCACCTCAGAATTTACTACAGAGTCTACGTCAGAATTCACTACAGAGTCCACCTCAGAATTCACTACAGAGTCCACTTCAGAATTCACTACAGACTCTACGTCGGAGTTCACCACAGAGTCCACCTCAGAAATCAGTACAGAGTCCTCATCTGATTTTAGTACAGAGTCTACTTCAGAATTCAGTACAGAGTCATCATCAGAATTCAGTACAGAGTCAACCTCAGAATTCAGTACACTAAGTAGTTTACCAACCGACAGTTCAACTGAAAGCAGCACTGCTATTACGAGTTCTTCATCAAAATCCTCAGACTCTACCACAGGATTTTCCGAGTCTACTACTTCCAGTTCAGATACAACTGATTCTAGTTCAGAAACAACTCAGAGTTCATCGACTGAAACTTCTGTTGCCAGCGAAACTACTGACACCACTGATTTTTCAGCATCAACTGAGGCGACTTCAGAGTCGTCAGATTCAACTACTGATGTCTCAGGTTCAACATCAAGTCCAATTTCAACAGAGTCAACTACTGATGTTTCTGGTTCAACTTCAAGTCCAGTTTCAACCGAGTCTACAGATGCATCTACTGATGTCTCCGGATCAACGTCCAGTGATGCGTCAACGGAATTATCATCTACTGAGGCATCGGAGTCTACTACTAGTGGCGTGTCTGAATCTACTGAGGCTTCTTCAAGTACAGAAGTGTCATCTTCCACAGGTACGGATGAATCCACTCAAACAGGTGAAACTGATGCTTCCACAACTGAAAGCTCGACTGACAGCTCTTTATCAACTGAGGATGGCACTACTGAAGATATTTGGAGTTCATCTGACGATGGAGAAGAAGATACTGACAAAACCACTCCCAATACCTTGGAGGCAGCAATCAGCAAGAAAGATAAGCCACGCAAATGCAAACCTAAAAAATCAGGTTGCAAGACTAAAGCATTTGGTTGTTGTCCAGATAATAAAACAACAGCTAAGGGACCATTTGATGAAGGTTGTCCTGTCGCGAAAACTTGTGCTGAAACTAAATTTGGTTGTTGCTTGGATGGCGTTTCACCTGCAGCAGGCAAAAACCACAAGGGTTGTCCAAAATCGCAGTGTGCCGAAACACTTTTCGGTTGCTGTCCCGATAAATTTACACCAGCGGAAGGTGAGAACAATGAAAATTGCCCCGAGCTCACAACGCTGCCACCAACACCAACAACCGATGAAGTCACCGAAACTGAGATCGAAGGCTCTGGTGATGAGACAACAACAGAGCAGCCTGAAAGCGGCGTTGTTGAGTCTTGTTCCTTTGCTGAATTTGGTTGTTGTGCTGATGGCACGACTGCAGCTAAAGGTAAAGACTTCCAAGGTTGTGAAGAACCACCCACCGATAGTAGAGATTGTCGTAGCTCTGCAAATGGTTGTTGTCCAGATGGCCGCACACCTGCATCAGGACCTAATGGGGAAGGCTGCGCTGAGTGCACACGTGAACCATTCGGTTGTTGTCCGGATAATTCGACACCCGCACATGGTCCTCTTTTCGAAGGTTGCTGTCTGAGCTCGCCCTATGGCTGCTGTCCCGATAATATTAATAGTGCACGAGGTCCAAACTTTGAGGACTGCGATTGTAAGTACACACCCTATGGCTGTTGCCCTGATCAAAAGAGCGCGGCCCGTGGACCCGAAAATGAGGGTTGCCAATGTGAAACTACACCCAACGGTTGTTGTCCGGATAAGATTACCGCTGCAAAGGGTCCCAAGTTTGAAGGTTGCCCATGTGAGACAACTCAGTTTGGCTGTTGTCCAGATGGTCTCACATTCGCGCAGGGTCCTCATCACTATGGCTGTCACTGCACACAAACTGAATTCAAATGTTGTGCAGATGATAAAACACCTGCCAAGGGACCGAACTTTGAGGGTTGCACTTGCGTGGAAAGCAAACATGGTTGCTGTCCAGATGGTGTTACATCTGCTGAGGGTGACAAATTTGAAGGTTGTGAAAATGTTAAGGATCCGCTACAAAAGGCTTGCGGCTTCCCGAAGGACACGGGTCCATGTGGAAACTTCAGTATTAAATATCACTTCGATACGACATATGGCGCATGCGCTAAATTCTGGTATGGCGGTTGTGAAGGTAACGACAATCGTTTTGAATCCGAGAGTGAGTGCAAGCAACAATGTGAGGATTACACGGGCAAGGATGTCTGCTATCTGCCTAAGGTCCCGGGTCCATGTACGGAATTCAGCAAGAAATGGCATTTCGACGCGGATCGCAATCGATGCGAAGAGTTCACATATGGTGGTTGCTATGGCAATCACAATCGTTTCGAAACAATTGAAGAATGCCAGAATACATGTGCAGCGAGTGAGAGCTTGCGTAAGTGTGATAATGCTTACTTGGTTATTTTGTGCTATAATTCTTCGCCATTTTGTAGCACCTTGCGAACAACCGGCGGAGGCTGGACCTTGCGAGGGCAACTACGAGCGTTGGTATTATGACAATACAACCGATGTCTGTCAGCCCTTCACCTATGGCGGATGCAAGGGCAACAAGAACAACCATCCCACAGAACATGCCTGCAACTACAATTGCAGACAGCCCGGTGTGCTCAAAGGTTTGCTTTTAGATTGTTTTATGTGTTTGTTATATCAGCATATGTTTTTTTTTCTGACATATTTATGTAATAATGGTGAAAGTATTAACTCTTTAGCTTTAAGTGCTATTCCTAATTATCTTTATAAATTTTCATTTTATTTGGTTTTAATGGTTTGTTTCTTGCATCTCTCTATACAAAATTATTTTGCCTGTACTCAACGACAATTATGCAAATATCCTTGTTTGGTGTTGGTTTAATGTATGCTTGCTTGCTGCCTGATTTTATCTTGCTTGCTAAATTACACTTTGAAACTATAATGTAAACTGTAAATGTGCACACAATATACGTACCACATCATAATGCACTGTACCGTAACGCCTAACCCAACCAAAAATGGGTCAACGTGGTGCAATGCTAGACTATTGCTCGCTTCCTAAGCAAATCGGTGATTGCAGTGAACATCACGCGCGTTGGTACTATTCGGAGTCGGACAAACGCTGCATGCCATTCTACTACACGGGTTGTGGTGGAAACAAGAACAATTTCCCATCGATATCATCTTGCGAGGATCATTGTCCCAGACAAGTTGGTAAGGTCCAGTGCTCGCTGTTTGCTAAACCGCTTTATATGTTCGTGTGCAAACAGTTAACATTTCATTGCCAAATACTAAAATCCCTAACTCTATCACAACTCTGCACAATTAACTATAGCTAAAGACATCTGCGAGATACCTGCTGAGGTTGGTGAATGCACCAACTATACGCCAATGTGGTACTTTGACACCAAGGACGAACGTTGTCGTCAGTTCTATTATGGCGGTTGCGGCGGCAATGAGAATCGCTTTGGTTCAGAAGAAGCTTGTTTGGCGCGTTGCGAGAAAAGACCGGAACCAACGACACCTCCACCTCCAGCAAATCGCCCAGCAGCTAATGTGTGCGCTGAACCTGCAGAACCAGGTAGTTGTGACACCTATGTGCTCAATTGGTACTTTGATCCGGCGCTTACACGCTGCCGTCAGTTTTACTATGGCGGCTGTGGCGGTAATGGTAATCGCTTTGGTACAGAGGCTGAGTGCACGCATCAGTGCATTAGTCCAGAACCTCAACCGACACCTCAGCCTCGTCCGCAACCCGAGCGACGTCCAGCACCAGCTCCTCAGCCAGAGCCTACGTCAGCGCCATCCGAGGAAAGTCGTTGCAATCTGCCGGCCGCACCTGGTGATTGTGATAATTATGAGCTTCAGTACTTCTACAACGTGACTGTGGGTCAGTGTGAAGCCTTCTATTATGGCGGTTGCGGTGGCAATGAGAACCGTTTTAAGGACGAATCGGAATGCACTAATGCTTGTTCTCTTGGCATAAATACACGCTTCGGTGAACCAGATGAAGAACAGCCACCAGATAATAATGTTTTACCCGAAACGGCGAAATGCTTCTTGCCACAAGAGTATGGTGACTGTCAGTACAATGAGACCCGTTGGTATTATAATAGCCAGGACGGTCTCTGTGATGAGTTCCTGTTTAGCGGCTGCGGCGGCAATCCCAATAACTATGCCACCGAGGATGACTGCCAGAATGAGTGCATCGATGCACAGCACACTTGCTCCTTGCCACCAGTACGTGGCAGATGTAATGAGCGCACTGAGCGTTGGTACTTCGATGAGCGCACTCGACGTTGTTACGAATTCGAGTTCACGGGCTGTCGTGGCAATAGGAATAACTTTGTAACAGAGATTGAATGCATAAACTTCTGTGGCGCTGAGCAGCCGCCGCAAGAACCAGAACCACATACACAAGAAATTGTAAGAGCTCAGCATAATGAACGGTTTAAAGATGGCTTGCTAATCTCTACGCCATATTGCAGGAATACAGCGTTTGCAATCTGCCGCCGGAGTCTGGAGAATGCGATAACAATACGAACTCTTGGTTCTACGATAGGGAAACGATGCTCTGCACTGCCTTCACCTATTCTGGATGTGGCGGCAATGGCAACCGTTTCGCTAGCAAGGAGCAATGCGAACGTCAATGCGGCGAATTCAAGGATGTCGGTAAGTATTTTGTCTATGCGTAAGCAGGTTGCTTGTCAACAGGTACTAATGCGCCACCTTAGATGTTTGTCATCAAGAAGTGCTTACGGGTCCGTGCACCCAGTGGCAGACACTTTTCTATTATAATCGACGTACGCATGCATGCGAACCCTTTACATACGGCGGCTGCGATGGCAATGGCAATCGCTTTAGTTATCGTGCCGAATGTGAAGAGGTATGCATTGTGGGCCAGGAGCCGAAAGTTATTGGTACAAAAGGTAACAATTCAAAACGCATACCGCGAGTGTGCCCCAGTCTATGGAGCTACGTTTTAAACGACTATTTGCGTCTCTCTTTCTTTTTGTTTTTGAATCTTACGTTTGAGTAGATATCTGCCAGCTGCCAGCCATCATTGGTCAATGCAATGGGCCAACGATTTCGGAGCGTCGTTGGTACTACGATGATGCTCGCGGCACATGCGTGTCGTTCATTTACTCGGGTTGTTCCGGCAATCAGAATAATTTCAGATCATTTGAAGCATGCACGAATTACTGCGGAAGTAAGCTAGACCGTGGTCGATTAAATAAACAAACTACACTGCACAACAACAAAAACTTGCACACTCATGCACTTTTAAGCATCTCACCCAAAGTTATTGCACCTTAGCGTCTTGCCTTTACTTGCACCTTGCACTATTTGAAAATGCTTTTAATTAATTTTGGTAGCGGTATTTTGCACGCTCACGAACTTCATACCTTAGTTTAAGTAATTGCACTTGATTCTTGGTTTTGGTATTCTTCCTAAGTCCGGCACCTTTTTGTATATGTATTAACTCTTTTTCACAGATCCCATTGAGGATAACACGAACAACGAAATTTCACCCGACCGCTGTGAGACAAACGAACGAGAATGCGCGGAGCTACGCTGTCCGTATGGCGTGCGTCGTGTGCCCGCCAACGAGGAGTGTACTCGCTGTGAGTGCGAAAATCCTTGCCAGGACTACGAATGCCCCGAGGAACAACAGTGTTCAGTGGACTTTGCTGAGCCTGCTAGCCGCCGTTTTGTGCCCATCTGCCGTGAGATCAATAAGCCAGGTGTCTGTCCACAGTTGTCATCCCAAAGCGAAGACTGTTCACGCGAATGCTACACAGATGCCGATTGTCGTGACGACAACAAATGCTGCAGCAATGGCTGTGGTCATGTTTGCGTCCGTGCTGGGCAACCGCCACGTACCACGCAGCGGCCAACCACTGTTGCACCAGTAGTTATCTATCCTGGTGAAGAGAAGGCATCGCTGGAGCCAAAGAATCCACCAGAGCTCGATGTGCAATCCTCGATTGGTAACATTGCGGTGCTGCGTTGCTTTGCCACAGGCATTCCTGCGCCAAATGTCACCTGGTCAAGACACAATCTTTTGGTAATTCATGACAGGCTTTGATTAACATAACTATTTTCTAACATGTACATAATCTGCAGATTGATACAAATCAAGGACGTTACGTGCTGACCTCAAGTGGCGATCTGACCATTGTGCAAGTCCGTCAGACCGATAATGGCACGTATGTCTGCGTAGCCAGCAACGGTCTCGGTGAACCAGTGCGACGCGAGATTACGCTTCAAGTGACAGGTTTGTGCTTAGAGAACTAGGCTTTCTTTGGTGTTGGCATTGTGCTCACTAACATATAACACTTACTCTTTTGGTTTGCATGTTCTAATTTTATCATAATCGTTATTGTGGTTTAACGGGGTGTTGGCGGTTTTTATCACTTGTCCTTGTCTTGCTTTAACACATTTACGCAAACATAGACTCGAAAGATATACCCGCCTACATCTATGGTGATAAGAATGCTACGCAGATTGTGACACTTAATAGTCCCGCGTATGTGCGTTGTCCAGCCGGTGGCCATCCAGTACCGCATGTCAGCTGGTGGCGCCACCGCAAACAGTTAGCTCTTTTGCATGATCGTTATGAGTTAACACGCGACTATTCGCTGCTCATCCGTTCGATTCAATTAAGTGACTTGGGTCCGTACACATGTGAGGTGTACAATAGACGCGGACGTCCTTCCTCCATGACAATCATATTGAAGGCTGTGGGTCCGGCACGTGCAGTTACCAATGATGATGCACAATACCTGCAGTACATTATCGATCCGGCGGTATCGCCTGTATCTCGGCGTCCCACATATCCATACTATCCTACACGTCCGGCATATGTGCCACCGCCTGTGTATGTTGAACCGCCCAAACCTCCACCAACGAGTAAGTAATATACGTTGCATGGCATGTGGCTAGGGTGTTGGCTTTATGTTATGTTGGTTTTGGATTAGCATAGGTTTTTATTGAATTCATATATTGAAAACCATTTCCTTAATCGTATAGTCAATGCGCAAGCAGTGCTTGGTCGGGATCCACGTAACAGCTACAGTCCTGGTTCGACAATTGCTCTTAGTTGTTCTGTGCAAGGTTATCCAGTGCCGAATGTAACCTGGACGAAGGATGGACAGCCACTGTACATTAATGATCGCGTGCAGATTACAGGTAGCTTATTGCTTATGAGAGGAGTTGAGTTAAAATTAAAGCTTACTTAATAAATATGCATATTCATTCTCAGCTGATCCGCATCGCCTGGTCATTAGTGACGTAACTACCGAAGACACCGGCTTGTACGGTTGCTCGGCACGCAACTCGTTTAGTTATAGCAACAGTGAGGACAAGATTGTCATTGAATGTGAGTTGAAAAAATTCTGCTTAGATTTGTAAATGTTTTTTAACGCATTGTCTCACTCTTCCATAGCTTCCATACCTGTATCACCTGAGTGCGTGGACAATCCTTACTTCGCCAACTGTCAACTAATCGTAAAGGGTCAATACTGCCGCAATCATTATTATGCCAAGTTCTGTTGTAGATCATGCACAATAGCAGGACAAATAATGCAAGCGCATCCGAATGCCTTGTAAGTCAAAAATTCAACATTCGCAAGTTTCCCGGATGTGTTTTTCTGCCGATACAAGGCTCCGCGTTGCACTATTCCAATTATTTGCAATCGACGCACAAATTTAGTATTTAATAATTATTCATTTTCTACCAATCAAACAAATTCTGCATGTTAACCTACTACAGCGTAATTACTTAGTTGCTCAGGCCAATGACCAAAATTCAGATGCCAACAGATAATAATATTAAAAAAAAAATAAGAAAAACATAAAAATAAACAAAAAAAAAAAAAAATAAACAATAAAGGATACCGTGCGCTATGTTTAAGTGAACCGTTAATAAAACTAATTTCGTGTTTAGATTATAGTTTTTATTTTGTGCTTCGTTCCTATTTATTGTGTGTATCTTAACACTCCCACCTAGCGGGAGAGTCTATTAACGTTAAAAATTTATATCGAATCCATAGCATCCAACGAAAAGTGGCTTAACGAATTTTGTTTTATTATTTTTTTTTAAGTAACGTACAACTTAGGAAATTTGTGCATTGATTTAAATAATTTAAGTTTTAAATACGAAAGTCTTTTGTAAATAAAATAAATAAAAATGCAGATGAAATAAATTTATTTATGAATTAATTAAGGAAGTAATCTATCGAAACTAGTGTATACAGATACAATGCTGACTCCTTCTACAGCTTCTACAAAAGTGTCATTGCTTTTGCTTCTGGAACTTGTATGACCTATTCGAAAATGGTGTTACGTCCACCTAAACAGTTTATAATTTTGAATTATTATTTCATGTTTGATTAAACTTATACATATTTTTGGTTTAACCGCCATGACTTTATGAGGGATTCTATAGTTACGGAAAGTATATGTTCTCATTGAAGTCAGGAGGCTGAAAACACGCGCATCTCTTTAGTTGTGCCGCTTACACGCAAAGCTGACATCATTGTCTTGGCTTTTCCTTCCTTCCATTTAATCTGTATTATATTTTATAAGCAGTGTGGCAACACTCGTTCTTCGCTGGTTATTGATTTTTCACCATTATTCCCCTAACTCCATTTGATGATAGTCAGGGGGTTGAACGCCATAAACAGCTGTTAGCCGGCGCATGCGCCATGTGGAAATAAAGGTTTTCCTTAGCAAAATATTGATAATTCTTTGTTTTCAATTACGTTCGAAACATTTTTCATAGTAAAATTGTGAATTCAAAAGTAAATAAGTCAATGGAGGATAGCGGCATCGATAGCGAAGACAAACCGGAAACGCATATATTCGAGGAGAGTCTGTTGGTAAGCTGTTTGGCTTTAATGCAAAACATGCACATATTGCAAGGGCATCGATTTCATTGTTTACAGAAAGCAGCAGGAGGATTTGGTGCCGTAGCCAATCAGCATATGTCCGACGCAGATTTCGAAGTTGCCTTCCGGGGTGCACACCTACGTAGCAATGAGGTCTATGCCCCGACCACGCAGGAGCTCGATGAAGATACGCCAGTCGAACGACATGCTGAGCCGCCAAACACGTGTCGCTTACTGCAACGAAAACTTGAACTGAAGGTGGAGCGAGCAAAGCGCAATTACACTCAATTTCAAGAGGAACAGGTACGTGAACTTCTTACGATGCACGAAAAAATATTTCAATCGATTGGAGATTTCAGGCAACGAAATTACAAACAGCTACGCTTATACCGATCAATCGGTTGCCCATACCCGGTGAGGTCGAACAGAAGCCACTCGTTGACTATCAAACGCAGAGCAGTGATGAGGCGGAGGAGATAAGCTTCTTTCCAGCCAAGCTGAAACATGCCAAGCGGCAGAACAAACATGAACTCACGGATACGTTTAGCATACAGGAGATGACAATCGACTCGGATCTCGATTCCGATGACAGTGGCGGCACACAGAATCTAGAACTGTTGCTGCCCACATCGTTAAAGCGCAATTTCATGGATAACTTAAAACGGTGCTTTGGCTGTTTTCGGGGCAGTTAATAGAAGATATATAGGCAGCAGATGTGGACTAACGCACAAGGCAATACGTATAGTTGATGGTTTCGTCAGATTAAAGATAAAGTCAACTTTTTAATGCTATGTAAAAACTTTAATAAAAAAAGTTGTAAAAGAAAATATTACAATATATGACATCTCAAACGCATGGGCAGCGCAAGTAGCCACTTAATCCGTATTCAAGGTGAGACATACGCCCTGCAAAATCCAATGACTCAGATCCTCGCTGGTGGCCAAGTTCGCTTCGAATACAAGACCCACGCCCATTGCATTACGACGCAGCGATGTCGTGTAGACCGGTGCGAGGAAAGTGTTCTGCAAATAGCATTTAAAATTGAAAACAATTAAGGCAAAAGCACAGACCACAAAAGAGACGTACAAAGGCAAACAAAAAAAAAAAAAATAAAGGGGGGAAAAGAAAGCACACATTTTAGCCAGTTATATGGGTGTGCCTGTATGGCAAGGGAGTTCGGGGTTGGTTTAAGTAAAAGCGACGTAATTTAGTGCACTGTAAAAATAAATACAAGCAGCGAGACAACACTCATTGTATTGTGTGCTGCTACAAATGTACATTAGTCCTTGTCATTTGCAGGTGGCGGTGGTGGTCATGGTGCTGGCGTTGGTCGCGGCAGTGGCAACCTAAAAGTATGCAATGATATGCTGCGGAACCCGCGCTCTTTACTAACCTGTAGCTTGAGTCGGTGCACTTCAATGGGCACCACTGACAAAATCGGCAGATCCTCCACAAGCACTTTGGGATGCGAACGCGCCAGTTGATTAATGCTCAAGTCAAAGCGCGCGCCTTCAATGTACAAGCCATGCACATAGCAGCCCTGGCAATGGCAGAAGCAGCATTCGCATTAGCAAAAAATATAACGAAAAACCAAAAAAAAAAAGAAGAAAAAACCAAATGTTAGAAAAAGGAATACACCGAAAAAACGGCAAAGCGAGGAGAGTGGAGGAAACATGAAAATGAAAACGTTTAAAATGCAAACAGAATTCTTAATTACGAAATTAGTGTATGTGTATGTGTGATAGTGTGTGTGTGTGTGGCTCTGCACTCGACTCGACTTGACTTGCTTCGACATGGCTTTAAGTGCAATGGCGACTTCAGAGCGGTTTGGGTCATTGTTTTGCATTTAAAACGACCTTAACGAGACCGACTCACCGTCGCTGCGCGTTCCTCCACATCATCGGGATCCGTATAAGCGGTGACATTTGTATACAGGGTCGACTTATCCAGTGGCCAAGCGTTCTTACGGCAGGCAATCTGTGGAAGTAGGAGTTAGACGGCTAGCGTCATTTACTTATGCATGCGAGTATGCATAGCTGCTGTAGCTCACCTGCACCAGCGCGGTTAGATAGCTTTGTGGTATATGCAATCCCGAAAGCCACATGACCAAGGGCTCGCCGGAAAGTGACCAGTATTTGTATTGTGTGGCGCGTTGCTAGTGGGGCAGTACGCAGCCCGCAGGATATAATAAATTGTGGTTAATATGCTTTTAGTGATGCGCCGATAGTTTGATTGATTTGCCTACTTAATGAGTGTCAGGCGTGACCTGACTTACCTGCAAGTGTTCCAGCCAGCTTGCTAGCTGCTTACATGTGTCCGGCGCCAGTTTGCGCCAGTCCGCTGGCAGCATGCCATTGAATAGCGAGTTCGCGATGTTGTCCAGCACATTATCCATGCCAATCTCGCCGGCAATGGCCTGAGGTTAGGTGAAAGCATAAAAGACAGCGGTTAAAGCAATGCAATTAAATTAGAAAGCAAGGGATTTGTCGCCGCTAGTCAACCCACATGTCCACGTTCGCTTGCCAAATTTACGTATGTAGATATGTATGAGCGAGGAGCATGGCACTGTTGCCTTGCTATGCGCTCCGAGTTCATTTCTTTGGCTCAAATACATTTTTTTTGGCAACATGCAAACGCGCAACTGTAATTCCGACGAAACTCCCACAGCGTTGCTGTCGACTTGGGTTACTCAGTTCGTGGATTATATGTAAACAGAATGTCGACAGAAATACAGAACGACAGACAGACAGACAGACAGAGAGTCGGACAGACATAGTACACATGTCTATGTACGTATGCAAATGCTGTCGGAATTATTTGCATTTGTTCTATTTGATTGCGCTCTCGCGCGCTTGGCATGTGGGTGCTTGCCAAAAAAGTGAGGAAAATAAATATAAGAATGGCACCAACGCTAGTTAAAATAAAAATAGTAGCACAACATGATCAGTACCAAGTTGCTCCATTGGGCTGACAAGCAAGGTAACAATTGTTAAGCCATAGATAGAGTTTTTAACAATCAACTATGCAAAAGTATCCTAGAATGCATTATGTTTTAGTCACTTTAACGACAAAAGGTTTTTTGGAAGACGAAGAAAAACAAAACTTAATCGAATATTCTGTAAACCAGATCTGTAAACCGAATTTAAAAAAAAAAAATTGGTATTTTAAATAACTTATTAAATTATTATCCTGGTAACTGAAATAGATTGCAATACATGTGCTTTTTTCACTATGTGTAATATAATACAAATATGTTCAATAGGTGAGTCTTTATTTCATTCATCCTCATAATAAATAATTTCTTAGTTAGCCCTTAATATGTGCTCTAATTGTAGAAGTATTTTATTAAAGGACATAGATTAAATGACGCTTTACTGGATTCAATTTTCACAAATAAAAAAGAGAATAATGGCCACATAAATCATTATAAGCCGAAAAGCATTATAACATGCCATTAAGGTGTTTGCCATTAATATGACTAATGCCTTAATAAACAATTTAATCGCATAAAGCATTGCTGTTCTACCAAGAATAATTAGGTTACACTATGCGTGTTTCAGTTCTACCAGAAACTGTTGGTTGTTGTTGGGTAACTAGCAATTGCTGGTTTTGATATTTCAGTCTTAATTTAAACCCTACAATAGAATACCCTGTACCCTATCCACAATTCAATAAATTTTGTCTATTTTTTTATATGAATGACGTCATAGAAAAATTGTTTTTTGTTGTCTGAATTATAAAATTTTTACAATGTACTAATATTCACATGTATAACATTTTTTTATTTAATTTAATTAATTTTATTTGTGCACTGTATTTCACTAATTGTGCCTTAATTGCCGGCAGCTGCTGGCAGTTGGCTTGCCTGTGTGTTGCGTTTAAGCATTTTCAACCGTAATTAAAAAAAAACTTTAAAAAAAATATATAGATTGATTATTGAAAAAACAAAATAAACTGTCTATGGATTAGTCTTCGTACAATATTTGGTGGGTGTAGATCTAATTGCTTTTGAGATCCACTTATTCATACGGATAGGCCGACAGATAGACGGACGGAGATGGCTAGGCCTACTCGCTTTTCAATGCTAATCAATAATATATATATTTTGTGAGGTCTGCCACGCCTCTTTCTGCCTATTACAGACATTTGCATAACTTTAATAAACCCTTTACCATTTTTTGGTACATGGTATAACCAATTTGACGAAATATGCAGGAGTTAGATTGAAAGGTGCGATAAAGGTCAGCGAATGATGAAAATAATAATTAACAATCATACTTTAAGGTCAGATTTTTCCAACATACACTGTTCTGTTAATATGCTGCTATATGAGCCAACTGTCGCCAATTGTGTTAAAGAGAATGTCATACATATTTAGTGATGCCTAGTGCTATAGATTGTTTGCCAATTAAATAATATCTTTGAAATGTAATTAAGGTTGTGAACTCACCTTACGTAACAGCTCTAAGGTCTTCTTAATACGTATGACCAGGATATTAAAACGATCTAATTCCTGCAGCAGCACAACGCCTGTGGGCGACAAACTCATTTGCATTTGCTTGCGTATGCGCCAGGTCTCGAATGCCGCCGGCAGCTTCTTCAAAATACCAGCTGCAACTTGGTCAATGAACTCATCGCGACTGATGCCGCCAGTGCCCTCGCCTGAGTGGGAAAACGCAATTAGATTTATTTTTTGTTGTAAATTATGCATTTCAAATGTTTTATTTTATCTTTTTTTAATTCATGCAATGTAATGAACTGAATTTTTTTCCTTTTTAATTTTTATTGACCATACTATTAATTTTTTCGAAGTCTCAATTAGCAAATGCTTTGCATATGTATATGTAAATATGCAAATGGAAATAAATTTACAGTTATCTGCCGCTAATAGATACGTTTAACAGCCTTTTTTAAATATTTTTCTTTAAACTTATGTGAAATGCATGCGCACTTGAAATGTATATCTTATTTTAGTATAATTATTACGCTTAGTACTGGTTTTATTTTTAATCAGAAGTTCTTAGAACGTTTTTAATATTTTATATTTAGTATTTATATTTGATTAAGTGTTTTGGGCTTTAAATTTGCTTGGCATGCTGCCAAGTCGCGAAAGTCGTCGGCCACAACGCCGTTGACGCAAGTAGCGATTTTCGACTGTGTGGCTTTGCACTACTGGGATCAATTGATCGCCAATACTTTCCATTTAGTGTATTTTTTTCGTCGCGGCCGCAAGTTCAGTTTTTAAATGTATTAATGAGTAAAGTTTTAATTTTAAATTTTTGTTCAATGTAAATTTCATACTTTACCCTCAATTTTATTCGATTCAGGCGGTTGCCAAACCGTTGCTGCGTGTATACATTTAATAATAAAAAAAGTTTAATGTTAAAATCTAGATTTGTAGCATTACTGTGTTCACTTGTGTGTATACTGATGAGCGTATAACGGTATTAACACATGCTATAAAACGTAAAACAAAATTATCGACTCTTGTGTGCAAGTATTGTATATTTTTTTTTATTGGCTATTTTTTTGTGTTTGGTTTTGTGCGCGGTTCGATTGAACTCGTGGCGTTTCGATTCGATTTGTGCGGGCGTATTTTAATTTTTAATGTGCCTACTGCATAATAGCGCAAGCAATAAAGTTAATTGCGAAACCGCAACTAATTAATTAAATTAAATTAAAAATTTAACATGCCAAAAACGAAAAAAAGGGGAATAAAAGTGATTGAACGACAAGTGCAAAAGTATGGCAAATGGTGTTGCGGTAAAAAATTCAATTGGCCTATAAAATTATTATGTAAATGTATGTGAAAACTAGTACCCACCGGTTTGTGGTTGCAATTCGATCAGACTATTCCAAATGTTGCGCGCTGCCATTGTGTAGTAGCCAATCTCGGCATTCGGATGTAAGCCAAATACATCTGGCTTATTGACCAAAGGAAGTAGATCAATGTGTGCTATTGAGATATCAAAGTTCAAAGAGGTTTTTGTTAGATATTATTTTGGTACAAAATTTAATTTCTGCTATAAATTTATTGATCTTTTTTGGAGTCAAATTCCATTGGCGATGTTTAACACAGTACTCAGAATTATGTTTATATATTTTCATTATAGTAAAATTTTGTGAGAAGTTTTTTGTTCATCTTTCCAATGAGCCTTACCAATATAATCCTCTTTGAGTATAGTCTCCTCATCTGGCAAGCAATAGTCAACAATTTCATCTTGATAGAAATGAAATGCTTGAAAACTGTCAAATAGAAAATCGCCCATGTACTCATTCATATAGCAATTGGTAATGCGCCGGTCGAAGTCATCAATTACACGCCCACCATACATGACCTCACCGATGAGATACTTAAGGCTGTTCCACGGTATGCGATCGTCTTTGGTGCGACTCAAATATGTGCGTAAAATCTCCGTGCAGACCTCAAAATCAGAGTCATTGAAGTCATACGAGATGTTCCAACCCAATTTGTCATATTTACGGCGCTCCTGTGCAATGGGGGAGGGGTATAAGAAGGATTGGGAATTATTAATTGGCAAAGCGCACGTTTTGGCCAAAGCTGCAAACATCAGCAGCAGCAGCCGCAGTAAACAAACTGGCGAAAGCACAAATAAAATAATAATCAATAAAAATTTAAGGCGCAGCTAGACAAGTTTGACTGCATGGAAGGATGCAAGGTGCATTATTTATAAAATGCTGCGCTAAGTTGGCCAAAATTGGCGCAGCTGCACAAGATTAGCTACGCCAATAGTGAATGCAGTTGTAAGGCATTCGACGGCAACAAATTAAGAAATTAATAAATAAACAACGCTCACAGCCATACAATGGATGTCCGGCATTACTAAAGCAGGATAATAAATAAGCTTTGCCATGGCTGATTGCTGTTGCGCTGCAGGCTGAGTTGCTTGCTTTGTTGTCGCTATTGCTGCTGTTTAAATTGCAGCTTAGCGCGTAATGCCCGAATAAACAAAAGACATTTACTTGCACGACCGCATGGAAAAAGGCGAGCACATAGATGAGCGTTCGATATGCCTTATGCGTGCAGGCCTCGAGACGATCCTGGCGCACCTTGAAGTAGGTCGAGCGTAGATTAAGCTTCAATCCATTAGGCGGTTCGGTGACAACTGTGAATAGAAAAAAATATTTTTTAAATAATTAGTGCTTCGCTGTGAGTTTTAACGCACGCACGCACCCTTCAACGACTTTTGCAAGATGCCAATGGGAAACGTTGGTGTGGGGTCTGTGGTCAGCCAGAGCCTGAAATCGGGATGTGGTGACTCAATGCGATCCAAATATTTCTCCAATTGCCGCACAAAACTAATAAGCAGATGTCCATTTTGAAGCATAAGCCATTGTCCTTGACGTATGGCATTGTCAAGCATTGTCATGGCGGCCTTTGAGCATAGTTTTCTTTTACAATTGTTGTCCAACACACATTAGGGCTGACTTACCTTTTCTTGTCCTTGACCCAAGGAGATGAGGCAGAAATTCGCCATGCCACCAATCACTTGATCCGCCAATTTGATGAGATCATTTGTGGGATCCGAGCCGGCGCTGAGTATGAAGCAGACTGGTATGGTGCATGAGGTTTGCTCATATATTGCATTAAAACTGACGACTGGTGGCATAATGAAGAACTCATCCATTGTATCGATAATATACTGATTTATTGAACGGAAAATTCGATCAACGCGGAAACAGCGCAGGAACATTAATTTCTGTCAAAGTGGATGATGAAAAAAATAAAATAAATAAACATCAAAAAGCAGCAAACGCGTTTAAAAAATGCATAGGACAGCGTTCGTTGACAGGAACTGCCATTAGCCATAAACGAAATAATAATAACACTAAGAAGAAAAAGAACAAGAGGAAGAAGGAGATATAGAGCAGCAGTGTGCAGGACATTGTTCAATAGTTGGCGCATAGCATGGTCGCCGATGAAGTAGAGCCAAGCTACTCAAGTGCAAATTGAGCTTATGAAGAAAGCAGCGACGCCCGTACGCTCTTAGCTGCTTGCCTGACTGCCTCACTGCCTGCATTCCTGCCTGCCTGCCTGCCTGCATGCTTGCTTGCCTGTTTGCTAGCTTAGCTGGTTTCAAGTATGCTGTGCTCTGTAAGAGTAAATTGCCGTACATCTAATGGCTTGGAAAATTGATAAAATATGGTAATGCTTCAACTATGTACATTCATACATACATACATATATATATACATATTCACTCGTATATACCAGTAAGCGATCCAGCTGCGAGCGAGCGTGCGGAATACACTTGTTCGCTGCTTTGCGCTTCGCTGACATGAACAGCCTGCTAATAACTTTGCGAAAAAAAAATTGTGTGCGTAAGTCGCGTGCACAAAAGCAAAAGTTCTTTTGCGGTCTCTTGAACAACATACGAGCCAATAAGCCAAAAGGCAGGCAGGCAAGTCAAGACAAGTCAAGACACACAGCGACGCATACAGTTCGCAATATGGAGATACGCAGTAGGTGGTATTAAAAGTTTTTGGGCCGCTATGTCACTTGCAAAAGGTCGCTGTACAAGACGAGCCTTTTATAAATTGCAGTGCGCTGAGCTGCCTGGCTTTGTCGTTACTTTGCTAACCATAGCCTTGAAATTTTGACTCTTGTTTAAAATATGCACTAAGCCATAACATGTTCTATTTTTGCAGTCTGGTAATTAGAGTAATCAATAAATTAAAGTGGCTTACGGATATATAAAATAATCTATAAAGTTCGAAAACTGTAAATGTGCCCCACGTATGTGTATCTGCAATGTTGCGTCTATATATGACATTCAATGTTATTCGAGCTATGTACTCGAATTGTGTGCGAATTCGAAGTGGGTAGTTAGGTACTTGCCTGGAATGGTTTACAGTTCACATTGTATTCGCCCGGGCAGGGCACTTCCTCAGGATTTTCCAAATCATACCACTGGGCGTTAAAATCACATTGGAGCAATGGCAATGGCAACGTAAGCCGTTCGAGTAGCAATCAAGGATTTTGTTGATGTTTTGCATTTTGCATTCGTCGAAGTGTCAGTTGTCAGTTGTTCGTACACGATGATGCCGGTGTTTGGTGATTATGATGATGGCCATGGTGTGTTGGCATTGCATATGGTTGCCGAAAATGATAATAGCATACGTTGAGGTAAAATGGAGAGAGAAACGAAGAAAACACATGAAAAGATGATAACCATGAAAATGTATGTGAAAGCATCATAATATGAAAACACAAAATATCTTAAAAGAGGATTTCGCTTGTGTATGGAAAAATTTTCAACTGTCAAACTGACATGTAAAATTCTTATTTTTTTTAGTTTCCTTGTATTTCGTTTAAGCAACTCACCTCCTTCCATTCGTTCGGAAAACGCGAAATGTGGTCAGGCAGTGAACCGAATGTTTCACTAAAATCGAATGCCAATTTTAGCACATCCTCCCAGGATTTCTCAAGTAACCATTTGGTTGGATTTGTGCGTTCGCTCTTAGTCAAAGCTATTGAACCCTTAATAAAAAAGTCCAATTCACTTTGTGCGAGTGTACCATCGCGTTGCGCCAGCTTAGTGGCAATCTGGAAGGAGAAGAGCAACTTGTGCCGCTCGAAAATGCCCGTACAGCCATAACAATAGACATTCTCTGTCAATGTCTTAATGATGTTATTCAAACGTTTAGCCAACACCGTATCGGGCACTGCTTTGCGCAGCGAATAGATAAACACGTCCAGATAAGCAGCCAATGCATATTGATACATGCTATTCACGGTTGCCATGTCGGCGAGCGCGAAGAAAAGCACAGCTCCACGTTTTGCCGCCGGACTGTAACCACCGCGTAAACGTTCGATGTCTGCGGCCGTTTCAGCCGCCAGTTGCAGTTGTTCTATGACAACGGCCGCTTTCATTTTGGTGTTTTCTAGTGTCTCAACCAATTCCACGTTGTCTAACATGTTGCCTGTAGATGTGGCCAGCTCACGCAGCAATGAGTCCTCCAGTTGCTGCAGAAGTTGTTTATTTTCGCTAGTTCGTGCAATTAGCGTCTCGCGTTGTTGTTCTAGATCAGGACGTTCGGTGCCGACAACAACGCTGAGCAGTTGATCTTCGAGACCAGTTTGTGTGACAGTGTAATTGATGACAAGCGCTTTGGCATAGACGGCTGGGTCGAATTTGGGATTTGAAAATTTCGTTGTCATATATAGACGGAAATTGGGGTCATAGTCGACTTCTTTGTCGCCCAGCATGATAAATTTGCGGCCACTAACAGTTCGAATATTTTTTTGCATAACATCATCAATGACTGGATCGATATAATCATCGACATCTTCGAAAATTACTGGTATGCCATATAATATGGACATTTCCAGTTGTTTTAGAAAATCAGAATCGCTGAATGAGAGCACCTTCAAATTATTGCGAAACTCTTTCTTGCGTATCCATTGTAAAGCCTGTAGTTGTGGATCTATGCAAAGCGGAAATCTGGATGCTCGCATAGTAAGTATGCCATTCTGTATGGACAATTCATCCGGTGGTAGGCCTTCAGATGACCACTGCGATATTTCCACATCAGTTGTAAGATTCTCATCAATGCGAAATGGTAATTTAATAGGTATGCCCAGTGCTTTGATATCCTCTAACCAATCTTCGAATACCATCATTTTGCGGAATTCCCAAGTAAAAGCGCCGGTGTAAGCCAGGAAAGAGGCGCACAGCAAACACTGACCGACAATGTCGATCAGTTGCTGACCCAAGTTCGCCATATCCTTGGCCCAACGAATGCGCTCGGAACTAAGACCACTGATTAATTTGTCTGAGGCAATCTAATCGAAAAATCAACGATTTATTGGTACTCGTATCACGGGAACCTATAATAAAGTTTTGTTACTTACCAAACGTCGCTCTGCCTGTTGCATCATTTCCGTGAGCGCCTTCATTTGCTTCATGGATTCAGCATAGTTGTGATTTAATCTATCTAAAGTTTCTTCTAGTTTGACAATTTCCGCATTTAAATGGTTTAGTAGCTTGATCTGTTGCTCCTGTTCTTCAACTAGGAAATCGACTCGTTCCTTTTTCGGTTTCACCTCACGATAGACCTCGAAGAATCCCAATACAGCGCGCACAAATCGCAGTAAGCCAGCGCCGGCCACAGAAATCTTTGCCATATCATCTAAATTACTTTGTTTCATGTGCTGGCGGCATGCGGAAATTTGTTTTTGTGTCAAAGCTTCACAATCCATTTCCATGAGACTTTTCAGGAAGTTCACGTCAGACATCATGCCCTTAGCCGTCTTCCAGCTGATCTCCTTGTAACCCTTAAGTATGGCCACGCATTCACAAACGACTTGCACTTGAGCTGGTGGTGTTGCAAATGAGCGAATTTCGGTAATTTGCGCTTTATCCAGTTCAGATAATGCACGACGTGCCTCCTCCAGTGCAGGCATCGCTTCTGCCAGTATTTCTTCAGCTTCTTCTTTCTCGACGGCAATTTGTTTGCCTTTAATCTCGACCTCAATGGATTTCTCCGAGGCTTCTGCTTTCTTGACGTTTGCTTTTTGGGTTGACACCTCGATATCTTCTAACATTGCTTCGCATTCCGCTGAGGCAATAGCCACATTCTTTTTTTGCTCTGTGACAATAACACGTAGTTCATCAATCTGTATGGAAGCCTCCTCGATTTTCTTAATGCCTTCGCCTAAACGCTGACGTTGCGTCATGATGAAGTTGTTTTTCTCCTCTACATGAATGAAATTTTTTCAAAGGTTTAAGTTAGGCAGAAGTGGTTCAAGCTACTAACCTAAGAGATTCAAGTAGGTATTTAAATAGTCCAGATAGTGTTTGGGTGTGACGTAGTTGTTACGACGTAGCTTTTGCAAATAATCTTTGGAGTATTCTTGTATGACAGAATGTACATGAACGACATGTTCGATAATCGCATTGCGGTGTATCGCTGGAATCTGATTTTCGCCTATGAAGTAGGCCTTTAGTTCGTCGATTATTTATTTCTTGACTTACCAGCTTATGCTCGGTTAAGAAGAGCTGCGCCACTGCATAGAGTGCTTGTTTCGGCCATGGGAATACCCAGTCAATGTAGGTACTTCCTATAAGACCTGGGAAACTACGACAACGATCACGCAATGCATCACCTGCCGGCGACATGCTCAGCACGACATGCATATTCTCTGCACAGGTTCGCAAAAAAAAGGACCAGACTGCGTCTCTGCGATAAATGAGTATTAATAGGTGAATTATTAGTCATTCTATTCACTTACTTTGATGCAGATATTCCCTCTTCTTCGGCAAACTTTCGCACTTGATTCACTATGCCATCCTTATCCTCATCCGGAAATAGTGCCGGAACTAGACCGACAGTCAGTATATTGTTGATGAGCTCCAAAAAGCCCTCTTCAGCAATTTGTGCAGCAGAAAATAGAAAAACGACTTTCTTACGCTTAACGCCAGCCATTAAAAAGAGTGTCTTTAAGTCCTCGCGGAATGATGCCTCATTGTAACCACGCGAAATGGTTATCTCAAAAATCTCACACTCTGCCGCAAATGCTCCCAAGCGAGTTATGCTCGCTTTGCCACAACCGCCGACACCGATAAGCAGTACATGACCTCGATTCATACGTAGAGTGCGATGTACGCGTGTTAAGTGCTCTAAGCAATCTTCGAAAAGCACCAGTGTCATTTTTTGTTTACGTTCTGAATATTCTTCGAGTATTTCAGTAAAAAGCGCAAAGATGGCATTATAATCGAGTAAGTCCTCATAGAAACGCGGCTCAGCTTCATTGGTAAAATTTCGGAAATCACCATAGAGTAATGGATCGCGTAAAACGAATTCGGCTAGAGAAAGTATAACTTCAGGTCCGGAATCTTCTTCCTCTTCGCCTAGTTCCTCTTCACCAAGATCATCATCACTATAACCACCATAAAGTTGCTGTGCGACTAGCTCAGCTTCCGCCTCCTCGTCAACAAAGCCATGCAATTCCTCAAAATCCGGTGGAAAGCGTTCATCTATTTCAGTCGATACATATTTCTGTACCAGTTTGATATCTTTCTTGGAAATCAGACGATCGCAAATGATACGCGTAAATTCATTACGCCAAACTCGCACCAAATGCCGCAAACTTTTAAAGAAGGCCGGCTGTATGAGTAGCATGCCGGCGAATATGCGCGATAGATCTTTGAGATTAAAGATGTAATGGAATTTTGAAGGCGTCGGTGGCAGTTCAACGATAACGATCTGTACATGGATATAGGGGAGGTATAGTTGAGTGATTCTGTTTAAGTTAAGCAATATCTTTACGCTTATTTAAAGAACTTGCAACTATAGAACCTCGCATAATGTATTTTCTCAGTTTGCTAAATAAAAGAGATTTACTCATAGCAAAAAGTTTAACTTAACTTGTTTTGTATTGGTTATCATTAAGTAAAGCTTTATTCCCTGTATATAACTTTCACAGTTTCGCATCTGTAACTAATCACACCAAACCGAACCACAATCTGCCATTTTCCTTTAAGCTTATTCCAAGCTTTATGATATTGACTACTCTTCTGAGTCACATATAATTAGGTAATGTAAAAAAGAGGGAAAATAAAAAAGCTCTAAATAACGAACGGAAGAAATTGAACTACAAACGCAACTACAACACTAAGTACTCGCATTGACTCCGTTTTACAACGGTGCAGTCCTCGTCGTCGTCGTCTTCGTCGTCTTCGTAGTCGTCGTCGTTGCATCGTTTGTGCGGCATTCAAAAAACACACACAAATCAAATTTATCTCGATTTCCAATAAGCATTCAAATGTGCCACAACTACATCTTTTTGCCAACTGCTGCTTTTGCCACCTTGGCCTCGCTTACCCACTTCTCCGTCTGACTCAGATACTTCACAAATTCTACCATTGACTGCTGCTGCAGAGTTCGCCCGCTGTTTTGCAACGCTAGCTACCAGCAGCTAACGTAAAGCTTCGAGTGTGTACATTTTGCGCTTATATAAATTTACAGCCATTATCGACTTGCTATGCTTGGACGAGGACGACAACGATGATGACGACGGCGACGGCGACGATGATGGCACAGAGGACGAAGACTACGTAGACTACGAAGACTGCGAAGACTCTGCGATGACTGCGACAACGACGACGGCAATGCGTCGTATGAGTAACGACAATTCTATTCAAATAATTCATTTTACTCCATTTCGCAAGGCATTAATATCAACTACTTGAACTTGCTGCGAAAGCAAACGGACAGACAAACAGACGAACAAACGTTCGAACGAATGCAGACATTTGTAGAGCATAGTACGCATAGTAGCACTGAAGTAGTAAACGATATTATGCAGCAGGTGTGAGTAAATCATTTTTAGGAACACTAGTTTCAGCCACAGTGCCAACCATCAGCATAAGCCTCGGCAGCAGCATCGGTAAAGTGGCATGGGTATTAGAACGGTAGCGGCAGTAGCTGCATACGTACATAGAGCATGCGGCAGCAATTGTGGCGACAAATGCATTTTTATCTGAACGCAATGAAATGCGATAATATTTTAGTGTCAACAATTGTTAAAAGTACCATAAACTAATGCAACGCAAGACGACAGCGAAGCCAGAGAAAGTGTAGCCGAGCGATGGAAGCGGCGGCACTAGCGGCTTGCAGGAGCAGAAGCAGAAGGAACAGCAGCATCTTCAGTTGCAGCTCAATACTTAAAAATAATCAAATTTTTTTTTTGTGTTTCTTTTTTGCTTTT
This sequence comes from Stegana nigrithorax, assembly GCA_037044495.1. Taxonomy (NCBI): domain Eukaryota; kingdom Metazoa; phylum Arthropoda; class Insecta; order Diptera; family Drosophilidae; genus Stegana; species Stegana nigrithorax. Next base: position 78,742 of record JBAMBQ010003439.1, read on the forward strand.
TGCTACTTCGCATGTTAGCAGAGATAAGTTAACGTAAGGGGAAAGTGTAAGAAGTAAGGAGAGCTTCCGTGAAGTGGCTGCCACGCCATTGACCATTATAAACGTGTATGCAGCAAAAGGTCCTAGTATACTCGTCGAAGCAATCATGTGCGCCCAAGTGAGCAAGTGTGCTCTGGACGAAATGCATTACAGATCATTGAATAATTTCTATTGTAAAGTATGAGCAGTGCTCTGGCAGGAAAAGAAAGGAATTATTAGATATTTGCATATGTAAAATTGAGTGCAAAAATACTTTTTTGTGAAGCCGTTAAGTTGCACGCAAAATGAGTTTGGATTGCTTGTCTCAACGAGTTATTGAACAATGGAAAATCATACGTCAGTAAACGCGGAAGTATACTTCTCATAAGTAGTTATAGGTAAGTAATAAATATTAAATAGATAAATGTAAATGGGCGCGAAAAACGAACAGCGTTTCAGCAGTTTATATTCAACATTCTGTAGCATCATTATTTATGATAAATTCTCAATGTTTAGCCGGTTTAAAATTCACATATTAAAATGTGATACGATAAAAGCGACACATATGGATCGAATGGCTTGGTATAAGTGAATCTTACCTTAAATAACTTCAGTGTCATTTGTACAATGATATCAGCCATGTTGATTATCTTTGGATCGAATTTCGTATGCTCCAGATGACCCATGAATATTGAGGAATAAATTTGAATAAGCGATTCATCATTGGGAAAGACAATATTATATGTGGAGAACATGGAGATAAAACGCGGATCGACTTCATTACGGCCTCCACCGGCACAACCCATTGCAGCATAGAATGTCATATCTTTAAAGCGTTTCCAATTTAAGTCTCTGTCGCGGTCATACATGCCGCCGCGCTCAAAGAAGAGTTTCAGCAATGCAATTGGCTGCTGTGTGCCATATCTATAAGTGCCGCAGGCAAAGTTAAAAAATAAAAAAGAAAAAATACACACATGAAAAATGCAGTAAATGGAGTAATCTCATGTTTCAACATGACTACATACACATCAACTTGCGGCATATTCATGTCATCAATAAAACATGCAATTTTTTTGCCCATCGGTGGTCCATAAGTGTCCTTTGTGCGTTTCTCGACCGCAGCCTCCAATGTGCGTTGCACATCCATCGATGAGGTTCTCGATGAAAAATTAATATTCAATATAATCTGCAATAGATTGAGAGTGGAGTGCGTTTATTTGCATGTGAGAAAAAATGCAATTATGGGGTAGAAAAATATAAAAATAAAAATAGAATTAAAGCATATAAAGTGATGCTGAATGAACACTTTGAGGGCGCACATGCACGCATTCATGTGTGCATCGAGCACCACTGCTGCTTGTTTATGAGATTTTTTGATTACGTTGACATTCGGATTGAGATTTCGCAAATATTGCATTATAGTAGCAGTCTTTGATGTGCCAGCCTCTCCGACCAACAGTACAGGACGTTTAATCTGCCGACAGAAATCAAAAATTTAATAATATCAAAAGGCAACCTCGACGACGCTCGATTTTGCCACTTACATCACTCATCAGTGAAAGCAATTGATTCGTGCGCGTATTGTCCACGGTTGGCACAAGTATTTCACTGAACTTCACATTCGGGTCGTGTACATATGGTTTGACCACCCATTCCCAAGCCATCCAACAGTTCTCCTCTTGACTCCAGAAGTAATCATACAATGTCGGCTTGCCCTGCGGCAGTTGACCGCCAACTGCCGGCGTTTCGCGCGTATCCGTTACCAAAGGAAAGCCCGCAATGCGTTTCATGAACTCATCGAATACGTACTGATGTTTCTCAATCAAGCAAGCGCCCATCGAACCATATACGCACTGCAAGAAACAACATTCCAGTGTGTCGACATTGTAAACCTTAATGGTTGGCTCATCCAATTGCATGTTATTCAATGGCGTATATATGGGCAACATGGCATCGTATAGATTACAAAATTGCGTCACCATATTCAAATCCGTTTGCATGATGACCATTTTGAGTGCGCTGCCCTGCGTTGTGCCGTCGGTGCCCTCGAGTATGAAGCCAATGGCTTGTGTGATAATCTTCTCGAACATGTCATTGAGCAGTTCGCGTTGCACTTCGGGACGTGTGAGCACCCAACGCTGCCAATAGGGATTGTAGCGTAGGTTCTTTGGATCCACATAGACCATGCCAGCGCGTGAAACGGTCGCAGGTGAAGCATAGTTCAAGTTGCCTACCTGATGTGTGTATGCAAACAAAAACATTAGAGTAAAGGATGCGTGCAGCGACAATTCACCTCGAACAGCAGCGCACAGTAACTCTCCAGACGTATGCGTTCACCGTTTGCCAACGTTAGCAGCTTGTTGTCATCCATAACCGAGTTCATGTTCTCAATCCAAAGCGCATCGACATCACCATCAAAGCAGACATATCGACGTTCCTGCGTTACATAAGCATAGTGGTGCATTTAGTTGCTGTGGCTGTTGTTGTTGTTGTTGTTTTCTGTTATTTCATAATATCATCAGGTGTGCAAAGGCGGCTGCTTGCATTAGGCTGATTATATTATGGCCAACAACCACAACAACAACAACGAACAACCATAATAGGAGCAGAGGAGAACGTACGCGTATAAATTTAATGATTGCCTAACAGAGGTAAGAACATTCGCAACCGAAGTCTTTACGCTCGGGGATTTATTAGCGTTTGTCGCGTTGCTTGCTGGGTGCCATGTGGCATGTGGCATGTGCGTCTGCATGATAGAAGCCACTAACAGCGGTTGAGTTGACATTGGTTTGACTGTTGATACGAGTGCAAAGCAATCCTTGCGTACACAGCACATACTATATATAGCGCATACCCATTACAAATGGGATTAGTTCTGCGCCGGCATGGCAGCCTGCTCGCATTCACACCCACACACGCAATCTCGAACACATGTACATGTGTCGCTGTTGGCTGCGTGACCTGCTTAAGTCTATTTGTCAGTCATTGAGGCATTGCGTGGTTCGTGTGGGTTTAATGAAATGTGTGTGTTTCTACTTATAACCAAATGTTCTGAACACTGAATGCTTGTGTTGAGAATTCGTATTGGCTCTAATAACTTTGCAAGTTGGCCTTAATATGGTATAAAAAGTAAAACGGTGCATGTTTTAACTGAACGAGTTTTGAATGCTTATTTAAATAAATTTATTTTTTGTTCAATAATTAAAAATAAATTAATTTAATCACTTATCCCTCTGCTAATATATTATTCTTTATTAACTTGTAATATGCACGGTAGATCCTAATTACTAAGCAGACACAGTTATGGTTTTTGGGCCAGTAAATTTTTTTTTTTTTAAGTTTTATTAAAATATGTACGACTAATGAAATAACGTAATAAATTTATATCAGCCAGCTTACCTCGCGTTCAATTGGTTTATTCATCTCACGAAATATATTCGAAAATAACCCATCAATCCAATCTCTTGTTTCCATATCCAAATAACCATACAATTCAATTACCGACGATGCCTGCAATAATGTGAAAATTTAAATATATGTCGTATATTATATAAACTCATTTAAACATGAAGTATGTATGTACATTATAAACCAAAAAAAAAAGTTCATGTTGCATGTCAAAAGAAATATAATGGCGCCATTTTATTATTGGTGCTGTAGGCTGTCGTGCGTTGTTCGTCATTTTGCTGTGTTGAGTTGTATAAAAAATGAAAATGCTGTAATTATAAAATCATGGGTCATGTTTTTGAATTGAGTCATTTATCGCGTCATAAAATGAGCGAATATTCAAATAAGGGAAAGCTATAAAACATTGCCACAAAGCCCATAAAATGGCACAGGTATAAATAAAAAAAAGTATTTGCTTTTTTTTATACATACAATACATTATAATTATATGTATGAAAAAACTGCAGACTGGCTGGGAACTATGCTTATGACATTGATGAAAATCAAACACTGAATGGCCACTGATATGATAAATAATAACAGTAATGATAATAATTTTACACAGAACTGAAAATTTTAAATTTTAAATTGAAAAAAGAAATTGAAAGCATAAGCGTAATAGGCAAGAGTTGCCATTGTGCAATAATCACTTAATAAAAATATAAAATATTGCTAAGTGCTGACAGTGGGCACGTGCTGCTATGTTCTGCACAGCGTACACAGACAAGTAATGATGAGAGCATTTAGAACAAAAGTCGTTGGAGAAAATATGAAAAAGACAAAATGTAAAACAATGAAAGTGAATTGCTGCTGCAACAAAAGTAACAATAATAACAACAACAGCAAAGTTAATGTGCGCTTGGCTGGTACATAAACACACATACACATACAAATACATACACACAGAGGGCGTCTTACAGGACGCAGGAAACGGAAGTCAGGCAGTCAGTTGGGTCGCATGGTCAAGCGGTAACAAAAAAAACGAAAAACAAAAAGGAAAATATGAAAATAAAAGGCAATTTGTGTGACAACAACAAAATCAGCAAGAACAAAAACAAGAGCAACAAAAGAGTGAAAACATTCAGGCTCAAGCTGTCCAAGTTAGCATTCATCTAAGCGACACATAGCAACGGATCCACTTACCTTCGGGTTAAGCACCAGGCACTTGGTGGGCAGGCCCATGTGGGTTTGTGCCTTGACCAAAGCATTTATGACGACAGTTTTGCCGCCACCTGTTGGTCCCACAATCATGGTCGAGTGTCGGGTCATCATGGTTTCGTACATTTGCACGACTTTATCCTCCTGCACGACATTGACACGCAGCACAAGGAGCAGAGGATTTTGTTTTTTGTTTATTTTGTTTTTTTTTTTGTTTGTTATTTTTTTTTTTTTGGTTTGTTAGAATTTGTAGCATGTGCAGATGCATACACCCGCACACAAAGACACACAGGGCAGTTGAAATGTCGTGCAGTGCAATCCGACATTTGTGCAACGTTTTGTTTGATGGCAATAGAAGTGATATGAAAATAGACGAAAAAAATATGCATGGAAAATGAAAATGAGCAGAAGAGACAGAAATAAATTTTAAATGTAAGTTTAACAGCACACATAGTCCGTGGAGTAGAGAGTGGGCGGGGGCGGCGTATTTAGGTGTTGAAAGTACGCAAATTTTCGTAAAATGCTTGGTAACATTTCCTTCATTTGCGATTGTGCGACAAAGCGCAATTTGCAAAGTGTCAAAGTGTCAACGATGACACAAACAACAACAACAACAACAACAGCAACAAAAAATAAGATGAAGACAACAACAACGATAACAAGCACTTCAATACGTTGAAAGTGGGCGTGGCTCTCGCACGGGTATACGCAACAATTGTAGGTAAACTAGTCCTGCTTGTTGCTGTCATCGTTGCCATCAACATTGTCGTAACTCATTCTTGCTTGTTGTTGCTTGTGTTGTTGTTGTTGTTGCCATCGTTGTTATGCCAACTCCAACGCAAACGAAATTTATCGTTGACAGGCAAAAATGCAGCAACAACTAAGCTTGGCAGTAAGCATTTTTGCCAAATAAGCAGCAATGCGCAAATGATGGCCAAGATGTGTAAGGAAATTCACATTTTAGGTTGAAACTTTTCAAATAAGCAATTGTCACCTGATCGGGTAATAGTATATAGCCATCCGTGACGAGCACATGACGCACAGCAGCATTGAAGTCCGGATAACCAATGCGTGGACAATCGATGCCGGGAAAGAGATCCTGTGTATACGAAAATTAAAGGCAAATGCAAACTTCATAATTGCGCTTTGTTGCATGTTTTGTTTAAGGTGTTGTACCAACCTTAATCAAGCCCAAGAAAAGTGGCACATCCTCGAACACAAACTTGGGAAAGTTCATGTCACGCAGCACGCGCATAAGCACCACAGCCTCGGGTAGTTCTTCCGATTGTCGTTTCATCACACCCGCCATGCGTAGCACAGAGTTCAACGAACGCAGACCCCAATCGTAGTGGCATTGCTTAGACAATTGCTCCTGTGCAAGGGCATAGAGTACAGTCATCTTCTTAGCCAACACCTTTGCGGTAAGAAAACCATCGGAGAAGAGCGAGATCAGGCAGATGAGTTCTAAGTCAGGTTTGATGCATGTCACCGGACGGAAAAGTGCCTTAACCGATTCAGGAAGTTCCGTGCGACCTGCATAGCCGGGATTCATGGTAACAAAAACGCCACATTTGCGATCCAATTTGATTTCAACGCCCTCAAACTGAGTGCATTGCAATTAATGTGAGATAGAGGTTCTGATTCATATTTTTATTTACCACAAAACGGTCCAATTTGCGTATGAGGCCATTGCGTATCGTCTGCAATTGTGTGGAGATGACACTGAGCACGGAGATATCGATGCGATTGAACTCATCGAAGCAGCCCCAGGCACCACATTGCACTAGACCCGAGAGTATTGTGCCCACAGCTCGATAATCCATGCCTTCGCCACAATTGGTGACGACACAGAGCAGCGCCATTGCCTTTGCCAAATCCTTGACAGTTTCCGTTTTGCCCGTGCCCGCTGGTCCTGCCGGTGCGCCACCCAGATTCATGAGCAACGCTTGCGTTATGGTCAGATAAATACGGTCCGTTAGCGGTGTGATGACCAAACGTCCATTCAGGCCCATGTACTCATAGCCATACTCAAATTGCCCGGAGCACTGCAGCACATATAGATTATCATAGAGCTTAAGCCAATAGAAACGCAATTGACTCTCCCAGCTGAATTCGCTAGAGTCGAGCACGTTATCACGCACGAAACTGTCGATAATGTCGCGTGCATGCACATCAATTGTGCAGAGCGTTTTGAACTTAAGTCGATCATTACGCGACAGATTCGAGCGCACCTTCAGCACCAATTCCTCAATCTGATAGTTGTTCTTGGCCAGAAAATCTTTCATTGCGCGCATATTGCCATGATTCTGTGCCTGATCGAATGCCTCTTCCACCTCAGCAGTCCACCAGACTTGACTGCCCGCCAAACCGACCATGCCTTGGTACTTCATTAGCCAATCAGGTCTGTCGGAAGACAAAAAGAAAAGAAAAGCACAAACGTTACGTGTGTCAATTTAATTCAATTTGCCAATAAATAAATGCCGTGTCGTGTCGTGTAGCTACCATAAACACACGTAGGCACTCGCACAGGCACACACATGGACAGACATGCGGACAGCGCTCGCAGACTATGCGTAGTACATATAATAAATCGCACAAAATGACAAAATTATACAGAGTGCGAACGTAATAAAAAAGAGTCCTTGCACCAGCAGCAGCAGTCGCGCCTTGTCGTGGCATATTGTATTGTAGACTGTTATTGTTTCGATTTGACTCAATTCGATTGCTGGCCATAAAATATATTTTATGTCACTTTTTGTGCCTTTGTTTTTTGATTTTTTTTGTCTTCTGTTTTTTATTATTTTTTATTTTAGACTTAATATGCGTATGAAAGCAATCTGCAAAGGTAGCAGGCATATAACGCTGCCCATACCCATACATGCTCGCTCTCTTTGTGAAATACGCAACAATGCGAAATATTGTGTGTGTACGAGTATATGGCTCGCATATGGCTTACCTTGCGATTTCAAGATCTGTGCCAAAATCGTGTATGGCGGTCTTCGTGATGTAACGATTCGAACGTCGCATTTCATCGAGCACATCGTTCATCCAGTGTTCGACACGACCCTGGGCACGCACTGCAAGTGTATATGAAAGCAGACGGTGTGAGAAAAGAAGCAAATGAGCAGACACGCAGGTTGGCAGGCAGCTCGCGGGCAGCCGGCAGAAGGCAGGCAGTAAAGTAGGCGAGCTGGCAGACAGACAAGTAGCAAGTACCACAATCATAAAAATTATTGCATAAAACATAAATAATAACTGTGAAGCAACAACAACCAGCAACAACAACAAACAATAGGCACACAAATGAAGACAACAGCAGCCAAAAAATGAAAAACAAAGAATAACGATAGCAGCCAATAATAAGTGAGCGTATAACAACAATAATAAAAATCGCCCGTAATCATCTCCAACAGCGTTGATGGTCTCGCTATGCTGCAGACGTAATGTGATACGCATTCTTATTAAACTTATTTGCATTGCGTAGGGTGCCTAGCATGCGTGTGCGGATGTCTGTGCCATGGCGCAGTGCCGGAGTCGTGCGAAGAAGTACTCAACGTAGTCGTAGGCATGTCGGGAATTAATTAAAAGAAGCGTATGCAGCATTCAGCAGCACACAGAATGTATTTTGCCGAGTGGCTGAGTAGCTGGCTGCTGCTTTTGCTGCTCACGCGAGGCGCGGAGGTGTAGTAAACAAAAAACAAAAAACAAAAAAACAAAAAATAAAATAAATAAAATAACGTGAAAGAACACGGAAATTGAAAAGAAAAAAACAAAAAAACAAAAAAGTTCAATTTTAAAATTGGCAATCAGTGCGTATACTTGACTTTACAGCTTATAGACTGGCATAGAGATCGGCGTAAAAAATCGCATACGCACAGGCGTCAGCAGTTTGCATTGAAGAGGGTTGCGCAATTGTCGCATAAAGTATACGTAAAACTGCGAAGCAAGCTGAAGCTGCTGCTCCTGTCTATGGGAACTTTTCTCTCTGTACTGATTTTAGACTGGCCATGCTCTGCTTATATAAGGACTGTGCTAATTTAAAGCGAGCTTTAACAGCGAAGCACAAAAATGTCATGAAAATGCTTATGAAAATGTTAGTCAGGGCAACATTTGAATGCCTACATAAAACTATCGGCTTACGGTAAAGCAAAGACGCTAATTGATTTCGAGGCAAAATTATAATTTTCGCTAGTCTACGTATTTGTTGTTGCAGTTAAATTAAGTGAGCATAAAACCTTTACTAAATTTCTGTGCTTATCTTAATTGCAATTTTCAATTTCGATTTCCTTGCAAAAGTACACAATTGCTGTTGAAAATGTCTGCAAGTACCCCCTATTACACTAAGCAGCTGCTAAGTGTAAACGCGGCAAAAGTTTTTCGCAATGAAGTAACGAAACAACAATTCAATATATGTTTTTATTTACACTGATTATTTTTTTTTTTTTTGCTTTTAATGCTGTATGTTTTTATATTATTTCTGTTGTTGTTGTTGCTGCGGCCGTTGCTTTTTGTAATTGAACAATTGTCTTATTGCGACAACTGACTGACTTACCAATCGAACGGAATTCCATGACTTCACCCTCGCTGGATATCATTGCATTGACAATGTATTTGTCGCCCTCCTTCACGATGCGCAGCGATTTTATATTATCGTACATCTGCGCTTGAATGGGGTGTGGTTCAGTGGCATTTTAGGTTAAAAAAGCAAAGGTCAAAAACATAAAAAACAAAAAAACTTTGTATGTATGTAAACTTGTAAAAACACAGAAAAGTTTAAATTGTGGACCTTGAAAAATAATAATATGCAGAGCATAGTGAACAAGTATGCTGATTATAAGTTTTTTCTTTAATTTTTTAAATTATATTTACGAACATAAATTCCTAAAAATCTGTTGCTAAAGTTGTATGTTTGGTGTGTATGTGAGTGGTGGTGTGCTCGCCGCTAGAGCGCGCATTCGCAGCACAGCATCATTTCCGCTAGTTGACTGGCCCAGGCGACAATGCCATTAAGCTGCATAGTCTTGGCTAACTTAGCTTGTGAGCCATATGAGCGCATAAACAGAAACATTAAGTTTTATGGCATCTGCACATATAGACAAACATGCATACATTTATTCGCATATATGTGTGTATTTATAGAAGTGTATGTGCATAGTTAAAAAAGCGCACATATGTTTACTGGCTGGCATATGAAAATAATGTCACAAACAGTTTGGCAAATCTGTTTGTGTGCATGTACGCGAACACAAAGCGACGAAGGCATACGCATACCCACACACACATACAGCCATTTGACCCACCTTAATGATGTGGTTCTGCACTGCAGATGGTTCACTGCTGCCCAAAATCGAAAGCAACTCATCGGTGGATATAAAATAGAAACGCGGAAAAATGCGACGTTTCGAATCCAAATATTCGTTTAATGATTTCTGACAGTTTTCCAAGCCAATGCCAAGACCCTGTATGTCCGTTAAACGTCCAGGCACTGTGCAGAATGGCACCACCAATGGATTTTTGGCACAGTCGACCATGATCTGCAATGAAGAGTAGACACGTAGGAGTACATCTAAGCAATGAAAAAGCACACACACACAAACAAAAATTGCGCAGGCGTTGGCTATTGGCTGCTGAGTGCTGACTGTTTGGCAGCGTTGAAGAGTAAAGTAAATCATAATGAACGGCAATGAGCGAGTGGAAATCAAAATAATAAATCATCAAATAAATGGCAACAAATATTGCGGCAAATGTTGCAAATGAAGCAAAGCAAAGCAGAATAATAAAAAAATATGTGAAATATATATGAGAAAACAAAAAAATACTAGGTTTGAACGAAGAATTTATGCCCAGCACATGTAGACATTGTTCTCAATGATTGACGGTAGTTAAATGCAAAAACTGCTTTGATGGTTTCTACAGATTGCTTATGTGGTATTTAAAAGTTTAAATTAATTTAAGGTAATAATGTATAGAAAGTAAAAAAAGGAAAAATATGTACAAATAAATTAAAACAAAACGAGTTTTTTGGAATGTCTGTAATCTAGAATGAAAGTGCGTCTAATTTTTAGATTAATGAGTATAAAAATATGTTAATTTATTAACGGTATCTTGAGCCTTTTCCAGCAGCCTTTGGTAGCTTCAGTTACTGTGCAAAGTGGACGCAAAGAGTTAAATTCTCTAGGTCTGCGTATGTGTTGAATAAATCAATCATATTTGCTAAGAAACTGCGTCTTGTTAGTTGTTTTTTGGTGCTGCTCCCTATCTATGGGACTCGATGAATTCCTCAGTAATAACTGCAGGGATAATAGTTTGCAAGTCTTTTTGTATAATAAGAATGCCATAGAAAACGTGTTGTGTAGGGTGCAAAACTGTTGGCCGAACTTTAACAAAAACAAGGTTAAGTAGGTACATCAGATGAGAATACAACACGCGGTGGCAGTTGGCTACAACAAAGCAGCCAAACATACAAACAAAAAAAAAAAGCAGAAAAAATGGGGGAAAAAGTGAAACGAAATATATGTACATATATTTGTGTATGTGTATATAAATAAATGTATTGCATATTACGTATACGCAATGTGTGTGGTCGTTTGCATGTGTATTGCTTTGTTTACCGTTAAGTAAGGAATCGTCGTCGCCATATTGTCGACTTGTTAAATCGAGAACTACAACGTACAAACGAATGAAACCATAAGGAAAAACAAGGGCATTAAGCACAAGTTACATGGCAGCAACATGCCAAGTGTGGCAGAATTTACACACAAAACTCCGATACTCACCCTGCGATATGCTTTGTCAATGTCATCGAATTTCTTGGCCTCCTCTGGCAGCTGCGTGCGAATGTCACCGCCAATGAAAATGCCCTCCAGATAGAGCCACTTACGCTGCACAATCAGCCACTCGTCGATAATCTCCGAGATGAGCGCCAGCGTGCGTTCCCAACGGTTAACAGTCTCCAGAAAGGGACCAATAAATCTGTGTGTGGCAGGCAACGCAGTTTTAATTTAAACACATAAGAACAACTTAAATAGATGAAACTTCAAACATACTGTGAGGCGCCCATCGATTGCAAATTCATGGCATTATCCTCCAGTACTTGCATGATCTCATCCACGGCACCCAAAATCCATCCACGATCCTCGTTGCCCTTATGATGCTTGAGCACCTTAAAAGCCATCACGGCCCAGGTTTCCTCTACAGCGCGTACGCCGCGTTCAATTTGTAACTCTTTTATGGCATTAGTTAGAATTTGCTCAGCGATTTCCTATAGTTAACAAAACAATGACACGTTGCTGAAATAATTACTGAGGAGGGGCAACTCACCTGATATTTATGCAATTGCATGGAGAACATATTCTCGAGGGTAAAACGCGCCGGCGTCATATCAAAGTGCTGCCCCGTCTTCTCCATCAGCTGCAGCCAGTGACGTTCGCGCAGCGCTTCGTGCTTTAGGCTCACCATAAGCGGGACCGTCGATTTAAATTGTTTCATTTGCAGCTCGAGTTGTTGACCCACGGGCAGTTGACGTACCTGTGTGAAACCAAAGCGACACACATAATAAATTGTAACGCAATTCGATTTTTGATTTTGCATTTTTTATTTACGCTGCATAACTCAACGCGATGCCCGGCATTGTGAGTGCAGCGGGCGCGCAAATCAGTTGAAACAATATTGGTTCGTGACTGTGGTCTATGTGGATTTTGCGTAGACTACAGCACGAATGCTAAATTATGATGGCGATGTTGTTGCTGTTGATGTTGCTGAGTGTTGGTGTTGGTAACGTGATGCTTGCGGCTTGCAGGCGTTTTTATGGGGCAGGATGGTTTGTTGGCTGGCTATTTGGTTTGTATATTGCCGTCCAAAAAATGTTGCCGCGTGCATTGGCAAAATAAATGCAGATTTTTGCTGCCGCTTGTCAACGGCATAACCAAAATTGCACACGCATGCTGTGAGCCACACAAGGCGTACATTAATTCGGGCGGAGCTGTGACGTTGGCTGTGGGGCCGGTAACGTTATCGACGCATATGCGCAACGAGGCCCAAAACTATTTTAATTATTTTCAATATTGCACAAATTGATTTACATTTTAGTTGCGGCTGATTATGCGGCAGCGATTGACAACGCAGACTTGGCAGCAGCAGCAGCAACAGCGGGAGGCATACTCATACAGCGGTTTCGCTTTTGACTAGCCCCGGACGTTGCCAAATTATTCATGGCATGTCGCGATAAGCGCAACAATTCGAAAAATTTATGACGCTCAAAATGAAAATAATAATAATGTGCACTATGATTAAATTCAAATTTCGCGACGCTATTTTTTTTAGATGCTGTTTTTTTTCGACTCTTCTATAATAATATAAAATAGTTAAAATGCTAATCTTTCTGCCCAGTTATTCTGCTGTTGAGAAGCGGCAAAGGCATGCAAAGTCAGATCGCCTTCGCCGTCGCAGTTGCCCGTGTGCTCAAAAAAAGTTTTGCTTGGCTAAAAGTTTTCACTCGCAAAAATTTCTCGAAACTTGTTAGTGAAGTAAATAAATCAATTTGTCATAATCAGTTTAGGTGTAAAATTTTGTCGCTTGAAGCTTGCAAGGTGCAAGGCGAGTGTCGTCGAAAAAATGCCAAAGTCCATAGTTCAGATATACTGTGCGACAGTCGCAGTCAAACAAACCGCCACCCGCCCGAAATGCCTTCATCTATCCACACTATCGGCATTTATTATGAGTATTATAAAAGTCAAGTAGAAAATTTGTACAAAAAAAAAGAAAAAAATAACAAAATAACAAAAAAATATTTAAACTGCGCAGAGCGAGTAAAGTATTGTGGAAGTAAAAGTTTCTTGTTCATGCCTTAAAGACGAATGCCGCCGCAAGCGCACTAATTAGCAAAACTTTTGCTCGCCAAGAATCTTGTACACATTGCATTGTGCAACAAAAAAAAAAAAAAGAAAAAAAAACAGCTACGAAAAAAAGGAACACAAACAACAAACAAATAACTTACCGGCTTTGGTAGTTTACGAAATTCTTTAAGGTAGCTTTCAACGCCTTCGGTTAGCACTGTGGGATCCAAATCGGCCCACAGCGTTTTGCCCCAAGATTCACGTCCATTCTTTTGCGCTTTAAACAGTTTGTAAATCTGTTAATGGCATAAGTTCAAGTGTTTACTTTGAGTTTTATTCATTCAATTTTATTGCGCACCATTTCAAGGCCTTCGAATTCGGTTTGCACACGCGCCAACTCCTGATAGTCCACCATGGCCATATCGAAGAGACGTTCGGCATTTGCTGTAATAAAATATGTAAGGATTTCGTGAAAAAGCAAATAATTTTGTTCTAGCATTTAAAAAATAACACAATTGTGACTTATGTATAGAAATATATAATCTGCACCGCTACAGATATTTACTTATAGTAAGAATCTTATTTGGCTGTTTTTGCCTTAAAAAAGACTCACCTAACTCTTCACGCCGTGCCTCTCGCTGCTGTATCTTCTGGCCAAATGGATCCATTAGACGTGCACCACGGTCCAGCTCAGCACCCACAGAGCCAGGACCATTCTCATCCCAGTCCTTGATAAAATCGCTTAACTGCAAACGGGCACGAGACGAATGAGTGCGATGAAAGCGCGCAGATAGTCAAGTGACACTTTAGTAGTCATTAGCGTGTGTTTGGCAAGCATTGCATGACGACAATAGAAATCAAGTAACTGTTTAACTATGTGCTAAAAGGCAGCGTGTGTTGGTGCTGTTGCTATTTAAGGCGGTTGGTGATGTCAGTGTTGGTGCTGTTGGTGATGATGAAGCAAATGCATGGCACGGAAGTTGGCAATGCAGCGGAAACTAACGAATTGGATTGTCGCGCTTAATTCAAATAATAAACACTTCAAGTTAATTCGTTTCATGCTTGCCAACTGCCAACTGTATGGGCGGAAACCAGCGCCCAAGTCAGCCACTGCTGGCATTGCCGCTTTGACTTCCGTTTGCCATTATTATGGTTGCTTTTGTTGTTGTCCTTGTTCGTGCTGTTTTGTTGTTGTTGCTACTACTGCTGTTATTACTAAATGGCGCTGTTCGTTTATTCTTTCGTATAGCGTTGACTGCGTTACAATTGACAATAATGGCAGCGTGGAAAAAATCCAATTAAAATACCATTGAAAGGAAATAATAAGAGGAAACAAAGCGAAACGAAGCAAAGTATAACAACGTGAAAAAAAAAATGCAAAAAAGATATAAAAAGCAAAATAAGCAAAGACTGCGACTCTGAGCAATGAAACAAAGAGCGAATTGAGTGCAGCGACAGGAAAAGAAATTATAAAGCTAAAAAGTAGCAAAAACGCAGTCTCAACGTCAGGGTGTTAAGCCAAAGGCGTTTACTTCTAGGGTGTAGTGTAGGCTGTGTGGGGAGAGCGGCGAACGAGTGCTCAGGCAAGAAGGCTATTGTGTTGGTTAATTATTATCCTCGCTGTTGCAGTTTAGCCTGATATATAAGCGTGTGTGGTGCGGCACATACATCATCCCAGAACACGGCAATTTCAATGGTTGTCATATCGGCGAATTTCTGCTTAATTGGCTGCAATTTCTCTGAACGATAGAGCGCCGATAGGAATAAACGCTTCCAGCGTTTCGACAGGTGATGTGCCATCAGCAAATCCTCATAGGGAAACTGTAATTGAAGAACGTGTTAATTTGTTATTACATAATTTTCCATCACGTATGCGAGCATGTAACGCACAACGTTGTCATTGTCGTTGTCGTTGTCGCCACGGTGGTTGTCGTTGCCAATTACATTTGAGTGCAAATAATAATCAGCAAAAGTGCAGTTAAAAAATTAAAGAAATAAAACCTAACAGAAAAAGAAAACGAATCATTGCATATAAAATTCGCTTCGACTAACGAGCGCTCAACCGAAAAAAAACTACACATAACGAAATAGATTGATGTACAGTAGTGTACAAAATATTCTATTAGTTTAGGTAACTGACAATTGTTGTAGAACAAATGTTGCATATAATTATGATTTGTGATTATGTAAAATCTGATTTTATGTACAGCAAAAATATTTTCAAATAAACAAAATACATTCTATTTATAACATTACAAAAAAATGTGTGTGTGGCTAAGCACACGCATGGGTTGATGTGAAACATATTTGGTGGCTCTTCGGCAAGTACAATCAATATTTTTCAATAGCTGCTCTATCTAAATAATATACAAAGAGAGCGATACAAAAACAAACGATTAATTAAAATGAGTTTTTTTCGTCTTTATTTTCTTTTAAGTATGCTACGTTTGGTTTATAATAACTAAAATAAGATATAAACACTGTCGATTGCATTGTATGTTAATACCGCGAAAAAACGACATCAATGATGGTTTTAATGTAACAAATTTATATTATAGACATTTCGGTTAAATTAAAAACAAAAAAATAAAAAACCGACACAAAAAGTTTCCGCCACAAGATTTTAACACACTGTTACATGAATGATGGTCAGTGCCCTGAGCTGAGCCAAGGAGCTTTCCACCTCACCGTTGCTTAATTATGTATTTAGGCTGTTAGATTTAAATCACTGCGTAAGATCTAAATATCACGTGAGATCCAAATTACTTTTCACTAAAGGGAGCGCAAAGATGTTTCACATCAAGGTAATGTCAGTATTTTAGATTCTATTTGTTAATAAGAGGCTTCATAAGGATTGTATGCCTTTTGCTGTATCAGATTGTTTTGTTAGAATGCGTGCGTGTCTGTTTGTGGGATTTACCACAAAATTATGCGAACAATTTTAAGGACCTTAAAGTTTTGACAAAGGATTTACTTTCAAATTGCGCTCTCTCTCTCTTAAGACACAATTAAAACCTGCGCAAATTTTGCACAACAGTGTTATTAGAACAGTGATTTTTGAATACATTAAAGTATGCCATAAGCTAACTCACTTTCCCATAGCCATAAATTTTCATTTCATTCATATGCACACTTATACACAGATTTAAACATACACATTGGCCTGGTGTGCTGCGTTCGAGTGTGGGTTTGATTTGGTATGGTTTGGTCTGTGCGTTCATACATTAATTTATATAAAATGCAAGTTAATTCCGTTAGTGTCTGGACATAAGCTAAGCAGCAGCAGCTTCTATACGAATGGCATGGCGCTCAGCGATGCAGCCGAATACCTTAATAACTAGAAAGCCAACACTGCCATCAATAAAAGGACGAGCGTATATGAAAACCAAAAATAAACTAAGTGCAGAGATAGGAAAAGATTGGGAGATGACATACAGACACACATACACACACCCTACTGCGATGGCAGTTTGTGTCGAACACACTTAGATAACATTTTTGTGCTGCATGTATGCAGAAAGCTATTTGCTTGCAGCTGGCAACCGACGACCGACAGCCGACGACGACGGAGAACCGGAAAATATGCATACAAAATGCCTGTTAGCCTCGCAAGGATTTTCGAGAATGCTGATTTGAATATACATACAAATATGCTGGAATGTTGACCGACTGGCCACTGGCCACATCGTTGCGAATGCTTTTGGTTGTTTTCATTTCGACAGCAGCTGCGACTGGCGAGGATACGGTGAGGACTTACCTGTATGTTGTGCTCACTGAGCACCGTAAAAGTCTCCTGCATTTCGTGTATGCGTTGTTCGTTCGTCAGCGTTGTCGACTGTATTGTGGCAATCGTTTGCATGACCAACTTGAAATCGGCCAATTCGCGTGTCGGCTTGTTTAGGTTCATGTGCAGCTCCTGTTGCCCGTTGTCAGTTGCATGTTGAGATTAGATTATGAGAAGGCGTAATGACGGCAATTTAAGGAGGCGATTTTCACACATTTACCTTGATTTCATCGCGCATGGCTTTCATGTTTAAGCTAACATGCTTGGCCAACTCCTCACCGAGTATGAGGCCCCAGTCCTTGGCATGCTGTGATATGCTGTCCAGCAGTGGTCGCAAATTGATGCGTATGCAGCGTACATCGTGTGTTTTGCGCATTGCTTGCATTTCTTCGACAATGCTTGAGTGAAATGTAAATTTCTCATCGATTTCGACCAGCGGCACGTTGCGTTCGACGAACTTCTGGCACACAGCATGCTTCTCAAATGCCCACAAGTTGAAATATTTGCGAAATCTGCGAAATGCGACTAATGCGGTTTAGAGAAACTGGTTTCTACTGCAGTTACATAGCACTCACACACACACACACACACATATATATACACACTGACACATGGACTTACTGTACGACAAATGTGCGCACATCGTGAATGATGCGTGCGGAGAGATCATGTATGCGTATAATCAGCTCAACAATGGATCTAATGCGCACAATATCCTCAAAAAAGGTGAAATTGTATTTGCCCTGCTCGGACTCAACCAGTGGGCAATTAATGCAGGTGCCACACATCCAGCGTGTGAAGATTTTCATGCTGCGAGTAGTGAACGTTGTTAATGTTATATTTGTATAAATTATGCATATTTACCGTTCTAGATAATCCTTAGCTGCTGTAAAAATGATATTCTGCAGCTCATTAGCCGATGGCTCAAGGACAATCTCCGACATCAGCAACACTGCATTCACTTCAAACATGGGCTTGTTTGACAAGAGTCGATCCAGATAGCAGCACAGATTGTCATATGTCATGCTGCAATTACAGAACAACAGAACAAGGCAAGAATTAGTTATGCAGTCATTTTGTATTTAATTTTCAGTCTACATACTCCACCAAACATTTGTAGGTCTCTTGCTCCCAGAATTCATAATATGTGCGCATTTTCTGCGAGCGTCCAGTAAATGTGCCCAGCACCAGACTCTCCAATTTGATCAGCACCGGTCCAAGTGAGTCGTATAGTTTCTTCATTTGCGCGCACTTACGATTTCGCGAACTTTCCAAACGCTCGAAGTAACCTTTGCAATGGTAAACATCCACACCGCATTGTATCTGATATTCGCTTTTAGCTTCGGCCGCTTGCTCCGCGCGCATCACAGTCACACGTTGACCAGTCGACGACTGAAAGGTGCGCACATTCAAATTAGTTGAACTATGCCGCACGTTGTTGTCCTCTTCATCACCAGAAGCGAATTCATCCTCTGCATCCTCCACTTTTTCATTGTCTAAATTGAAGAGATTAAAACTCTTGATCTGCTCAATGCGATTGCGTAAATCCAAACGTATGAAATTTATTTGCGACACAATCGAAGTCAGTTTGCGTAATTGCAGGTTGATTTGATCACAGAATTTGATAATGTTAAACGACAGCCAAGTGTAACGACCCACACCCATTTGTATATACAGTTCCGTATCGTATATGTGATCACGAAGAAAGATTACTTCAGAGAGTGACAGATTACTTATGATGCTATTATAACGATTTATGACTTCTTTCAGATTCTCATAGTCATTGAATATGTTGTTCTTCTTCATGATCGCAGTACGTATGACAACGGGTAGCTCAAAGCCCAGATGTTCAAAGAGTTGTCCCTCGAAAAGAATGTCAAAGATTTCTGAATTTAACAATACAAGATAAAATCTTTCTATAATGCAATTAAAGTTTAAATCTTACCGCGATTCATGTTCACTACGAAATGCATATCGTATTCGATGAGCACCTTATCATTGACCAATTCTCGCCAGGTAGGCAAACCTTGCTGGTTCTCGGCACGTAGCAGCACTGTATATACGAATATAATAAATAAACTATATTCTCTGGTTACGTCCTTACTATGGGCATACTTACACTCGCATATCTTTAAGCACGACTTATCGAGTGGCGTCAGATCTTTGGGTTTCTTCTCCTTCATAGTTGCAATGTAGGCCTGAGCTTTCTTTATCTGTATATTGCCGGAACGTGTTTTACTTAGCAACCACATGATGAGCGCCGTATACACTGTAAATTTATTGATTTTGCACATAAATCCCTGACGTTCTGCAGCATCCGCATTGTCTGCTAAATCCGGATTTTCACGCTCGTCCTCCGATATAATTGAAATCCAAGCTTCTGAACCCGCCGAAATTGTAGACGACTGGCCTTGTATACTCTTCTTCTCACCAACCACCTGGCTGGATTCGCGATTCTTTACTTTAAGTGTTTGCGAAGCTTCCGAAATGTAACCAACTGTAAATGCAATGCATGGAAGCGTAAATTTTAGTTTAATATTGCACCAAAACTGTACATACGTGTGTCATCATCGCATATCTGTATGCTGAGTATTGGACTGCGGTTTGTACGATTGACATGATAGGTAGCATCTTTGCAGTATCTCTCGTAGAGCATCTTCTCGAATAGAAAGAGTTTATTCATAAGCTCGAAATACTGTTTAAAGGCGCTGCGGCGCAGGAAACTGTTCTTCAGTCGTGGATCATCTTCCATGCGTCGAAAGGCCAAAATAGAGGTTTTCAGCTTTTTGCACAATAATCGTACCCAGCAAACGGAGCCAATCTTGGCGGGCTGATGTTTAGACATTGGTGGTACTTTCTTATTTTGCTGTTCGAATGTATAAGGAGATTAGTAAGAGTTTGTGCAATTGGCTTCAACTCCAATTCCTTTACTAACCATGAACTCATACTCCACCGCATTGATCTCAGTTACAAAGAAACGCAAGAGATTATCATGTTTCGTGGACACAAATTCTTGCAGATCGGGACGCGTATCGATCTGGTTGACTTCATTAATAAGTAACAAACCACGATCAGATGAACGCAATGTACTAATGCTTTGATCAATAACAGACTTGGCTTCAATTTCGATTAGTTCGAGACGTTTATTAAACATCTCCAGCGAATACTCCCAGTTCTCCCAGTTGCTTGGCTTGAAAATGTCATAGTCAATGCCGCGTATCATATCGTCCAACATGCGATAGACTTTACGCATCAAGTTGTCCACAATGGAAGTGTCCGAGATGAGTGCTTTCAGGCGATTACCAAATAGGTTCTCATACTGTATAAAGACGCGTCCAATATAAGCGATGTCATTGCTAACGCGACACATGTGATTGACCTCATTGAAGAGTGCCATGCGATCGAATTCCCAACGTGAACCAGCACCAGAGTCTTCTATGTGCTCCCGACTTAGTTTGTAGGCTTGCTTCCAGCAGCGCAGCAGATTGGCACAATTGGTAGCCGTCTCGTACGTGTACTTCGCCGTATAGCTGCAGATAAAATCGCTGTATGTATAAGTGTGCTGCTGTGTGTGTACAAATAGCAAACAAAATACTGAACAAAAACTACGACAATAACAATAACAACAAGGACAACGCCGCTGCCGTTTGCCGTGGCTATGACGCTGGCCTTGGTGTGGCTGTTGGTGTTGGTCGTGCTGACGATGATGACGACAAAAGGAAATCGAAAAGAACATGCAAAAAATTTGCATATGACAGCAACGGAATTGGATTCCGGTATTGAGCATTTTCAAACGCGCTTTGTGCCACACTCAGACTGCAGAGCAGCTTTGCTAGCATGGAAATGGGTAAGCGGTATTGGTGTGGAATTTTCGACTTGGACTTGCACTTAATGGCACTTGAGTATGCCGTTTGCAAACGCAATCGTCAGGAAAAAAAATGCAACTGCAGATTGTCAACAGCAATACTCGCACACTGTTTAAAGTGTACTCGTATACATAATCGTAAGCTTATGCGCATGGTATAATGCTTCCGCATAGTTTCCTCATTTCGCATTTATGATTTAGTTAGGGTTGACTTACCGGAAAATGCGTTCAAATGCGATTATGCTCTTGACTTTCTCAACGAAGACATTTGATATCTCGCATAGTAGCACTTGCATTTCTGGATCACGACAATAATAGCTGGACATAGTCCAAATATGCCTAAGGCCGACCATAACATTTGGTATTTGCAGTACGGTCATTTTGAAACTATCGTAAGTACGTATTTTCTCCAGGTAATCCGTTATAGTGCCCAAATAATCAGAATTCTCTTTTGCCAATTTGAAGCGTTCCTCTGTGATGTCCAAGACCTTAAGCCACTCATCTAACTTGGCTGAATTAGCCTCTCTTAAACGTTGCAACACGGCCATAACAAAATCCGTCTTTAATTGTTCAAGTATGCTATATAATTCGATTTCCATTTTGTTCCAAAAGCGATACTCAGCCATAGGAGTAAACTCTTCAAGAGGACGATCCTTGAGGGCTTTCATTGTTCGATAGAGATACTTAATCCAACCATCGACAACGTCTTCCAATTGTTCGAGAGTATATGTAGACAGAAGTTCAGGTTTTTTTGGATCGATATTAATGCGCACGATGGCCTCCTCGAATTCCACCTCCTCCTGATCGGGTGCCTTGTACGAAGTGGGCAAATTAAACGCCCAAACAATGTGACTAACGGTCCAATTGATTTCAGCATCAAAATCGGATATCTCCTTAAAGAGTTTCTTTTGTTGTGGCGTGATTTTCGGTGGAGTCATTTCCTCTCTTAAGTGTTCAGCCTCAACCTTGGCCTTGGTCTCGGCCAGCAGCTTCTCCCAACGTTGACCGATGCTCAACTGTTCGGGTTTTTGTTCTAATTAAAAGATTTTAATTGCTTCAGTTGTAGGTAGCATTGTTTATTTGCTTGTCAACATACCTTCATCATCATCTGATGATGAGAAGATTGCATCGCTTGTTTTTGCAGCGGCATGCTCGCCTATCTCATCCTCCTCCTCATCGCCACCGTCTTCTTTGGCCACTGTCGGTGAGATCTTTTTGGCAGCTTTGTCTTCACGTTCCTTGCGTCTGCAAGTTAATTTTGCTGTATTGTATTTAATTTTTTTTTTTCGTTTTAATTGTTGTGATTCTGGCAAAGTGAGAAGAATCACAACTGTAAAACAAAAACAACGAAAAAAAAAAAAAAGAAAAACAAACAAGCCAATAATAATTATTAAATCAAATGCAATGAAACGAAGCGTGGCGCAGCGCGGCTGGCCCCGGCATATAGCAAAGTTAACAGCCACAAACAAAAGCGCGAAAAACGCAAAATAACACAAATACAATTAAAAGCGGGAAATTGCAAATGAACAAAAAAACAAAAAAAAAAATAAACAATGAAGTGAGTAGAGAAAAAGAATTAAACAAGAACAGCAAAAACAACGTCAAACAAAGCGCGCACAAGAAATTGCTGAAAAAATTAACACAAAAGTAATAAAAAGCTACTGATAAGCAAAAATGAGCAACAAATACAAAAAATACGCTGGAACACAGAACAGAGAACGGCGCAAACAAAATTTTGTAGCCGAAAATTGCTTTAAAAAAAGAAAAAGCGTTGAACGAAGCGCGCCGAAAAGTATGCTACAAATAAAGAAAAAAAAAAAATAAGAAAAGTGGGAATAAGTCAAAGTGGCGCGGCGTTTGGCTCGCAACGGGCTGTGACTGTGACGAAGGCATTTTAATCTGTGCGCAGTTGAATGCTTTCCAAACCGAGCGCAGCCTGGCAAAAAGAAATCATATAAATTTTTGCATATAGACGCGATGAACGCACGGATGTGGGCAGCGTAGCACCGGCGAAAGCCTTGAAACGTTGAACAAGCCGACTCAGACAGATGCGACGGACCGAATGAGAGAGTGGATTGGTCAGTGTGAGAGTGAGTGCGGAGATAAAGGCAGGGACAGCTAGCTGCCATAAATGGGTTTGGGACGCAGTAGCAGAAATCCGATTAAAAATAAAAATTTTTCTTATCGGATGGTCTGTAATTTATGTGCGAAAAGGGTTAAGCGTGTAGCCTGCTGCGACGTTGCTGCTCAAGCGCTGGCACTCAACACTAACGATGAGCAAAAGACAAAAAAAAAAAACGAATCAAAAAAATAAAGAGACAGGCGCACGAAAAAAAAAAAACAAGCTAAACGAAAACGAAAAGCCAACACCAACGAACCAACGCGATGGCATCCAGCGATAAATGCGAAACAAAGGCAAACAAATAATATGAGAAAAAAAAAAAATTTAAAAGCCAAAAACAAAAAACAAAAAAAAAAGAATCTCAAAAAAAAAAAAAACAAAAAAGAAAAGAGCAGCGGGCGCGTATGAAACCAATAAAGCGCGGCCAGTTGTAGAGTGCAGGGACGGTGGCCGCGCTGAAACGGGTCAGTGACGGGTTGTACTTGCTGTGTGGCTGTTGGCCTGTGCGGCTGTTGGCAGTCACGCGCAGCAAGCAACGCGCCGCTATGCCATTTTAAACAAAAGCAAAGTTAAATACTTTTGTTGTTTCAGTGCTTTCAAACGAAATTCCGATGGTTTCGAAAGCTCCAACAGGCCCGGGCCCGATTCCTTAGCCTCGCTAGATATGCCCTCATCGTTGGGCGTCGTCACCATCGTGTCAGCTTCTGTTGTATCCATGTTTTCCATTTGTTGGCTTTCCAATAAATTCGGTTCGCGAAATTGAAATTCAATCGCGTTCTTAAAGATCTGCACGAGAAGGGCGAGACGCGAAAGTTGAAATATAAGTGAATGCAAGCCAATGTTAACAAAAATAAAAAAACACAAATACAAAAAGGAAAAAAAAAAAAATTAAGGATAACAAAAACAAACCTACATAAACTACAAGTGGGCGCTATTGAATAGTTGGTGTGGGTGAGACAAAGTCGGCGCTTGGTTGAGTGAGGGTCTGAGTGTATATGACGTGGTTGTGTGGTTAGTCCTTGTAAATTTCTAATTGATTCGCTGATTTTGCTAAAGTGATTTTCAACAAAAAATTTTTAATTTATTTTATGCAACAACAAGGAATAATATGCTGCGCAACCAAACCCCCCCTAAACCATGCCAATACTCAACCCCATCCCCACCTCCACTCACGAAACGCAGTTGGCCACCCGAACTGATGGATTGACGGACTGCTGGACAATCCAAGGCCAATAGACCGCAAAATTTGCGAATGCCTATTGGCATAGCGACTGGGAGACGGAGTCGTTCTAATGGCAACCGCAGCACATTTTCTACTATGATGAAGCAATTTAAGGCGCTGCAGTAGATATACACAATGTACAACAATAACAATAAAAATAACAACAGTAACAACAACAAGGAGACTATGATTTGTAAGTTAGCAAATGGTCGGTGCTAGCTTGTAGGCCAACAACTGCTACATGTACCCCTAAAAGCAGCAGCAGAGATGACTGACTGTAGGCAGACGGCCCTTAGCCGTTAGCTGTTTGGCTGCCAAAGGCTATGGCCGATGCGGCCGGCAGCGCTGCTTGCTGTGTGCACCCGAGCGTTAAAATGAACCACATCGAAAAGGGATTTTGATGGATGATTGCTTTGTTTCAGAATTAATTACAATTCGTCACAACATTTTCGCTTTTGCGGTGGTAATCAGGCAGAGACGAGCGATGTGGTGCATCGGTATACCCTGAAATGCTAGAAAGCAGCATTATAGGGATCTCTTATATTGCTTACAAAGCTTATACCGTGTATTTTTGTATTATACGAATTGTGCGCCATGCCACGACTTTAGCTGTGGCTTTAACTATGTCTATGTCTGCGACTGTGACTGTGACTGTGGCTTTGATTCGATGCGAAATTGGCAGCTTACAATCGAGCGTTCGCAACAAAAATAGTGATTGATTATGTCGCATTGGTTCTTTTATGGTGTGTGAAATGAGACGCGTGTGTCTCAAGTGTAAATTTGAGCGAGTATGCTTTAAGCTTTCGAGCTAAGCGTGTCTTTGTTGTTTTCAATGTTCGTTGGTTAGCACCCACACTCTGCTACTACTCAGCTAAGCATCATGAATGGCAAGACGTGAATCCAAGCAGTCAGCGTTTGACAACACCGCATGGCTTTGTACAAAGCCTAAGTAACCATATTGCCATAATGAACAAGTTTAGAGACTGCTCTGATCTGTTAATAATGCGAAATCTATCACACTGTATAAATTGACTGCATTGAAAAGCTGGAGAAACTCCTAACAACGCGCAAACATCAATGATGGCCAATCTCTATGGCGCTGAATGATTATTTCAGCTAATGAATCTGATTATGTTTTGAATAGCCTTTCATTTTGACTTGTCGAAAAAATACTTCATAGTTACCTTTAATTTTTAGGCTAATTGAATAACAATAACAGTTTCATATACCGTTTCCGGTTGACAGTAAGCCCCTTAAACATTTAAAACAATATTTCATGTATTGTGTATCACAAGTGTAGCTCCCAATAGAAATGCAGGCTAGAGCTCACTCTACGAAAAGATATTTTGGTCAACACTCACCTTAGTCAGATCAAGACGCAGCGAGTGTAGCAGTGAGCCAAAGACGTTGCCGAGCACAAACAGACGTGCCATCTCCGCAAAGCAGGCACCCAGTTCGGTATAATAGGCTGTGAATTACATAGGTAAACGTTGCCTGTGACATACTTTTTGCTTAATACTTACGTATCTCATTGGGAGTCTTTCGCACAATGTAAGCATATTTCATATTGGGGTCCATATCATTCGGTTGTAAATTGCCAAAAGCACAATGGAGCAAAGGCGTCTTAACATAAGCGGGCACGATTTTCTGAAAATAGCAGATGAAGGATTATCTCATCGAGCTAGTACAAATACTAAATACAAACCTTAACCTCAACATAGACAGGTGTATAGGGTTTCTTCTTCTTGCGGCCTGTAATATGCGCAAAATAAAAATGAGCAAAACAAAAAAAATACGAAAACACAAACAGTCTAAACTCCAAAAATAAAAATGGAACAAAAATGAAAAAATAATAGAAAGGGGCTATTACTTAATGTAGCTCAATGCAAATTAGCACAAGATTAGCTGTTGAAGTTGAAAAGGAGCCAAAGGAAAACTCATGACTGACAATGAGCGTGGGAGTGTCTGATTGACTTTGGCCACTGGCAGCCGACCGGCTGCGTCGCTTGCACTGTGGACATGCATAAATGCATGGGCAGCAGAGGCAAAAGTTTTATTAGTAAAATTTTTGGACACTCAGCGAGTTGGCAGTGGGCTGCGCGAAAGATTTTCCATTAAAATGCAATGTGAAAATTTGGCTATTGTCTTTGGCAGATCAACGTCAGACGCTCTGTAAGAATGACAAAGCATGGGCGTGGCCATTTGGCGTTTTACGCGCGAATAGCAATTGCAAATTAAAAGTTGCGCAAATGAGCGCTTTAAATATTTATGAAAGAACTAAACAAAATGAACAAGAAAATGGAAATGGAAAACTTTGCAAAATGAAAAGTGGCAACAAAAAAAAATTAAAGAAAATCTAACGCATATATAATGACAATTTACCGTTCTCATCATCTGTGCTGGCTGCATGTGTCATGTTGTAGATATATGCATGGATATTACTTTTTGTAGACAGTGTTGGTGTAAGCAACTCTTTGATTTACTCACGTGAGCGCCGACCCTTTTTCTTCTTGGCTCGCGCTGAACTTCTGGGCGTCTCATCGCCATCAGCCGCACCGCCATCGGCGTCAGTTGTTTCACCGCCCGTTGTGGCATCATTTTCGGTGAATTCGTTTGCTTCCCCTTCGGTTGTGGCAATGCCCGACTCGGATTCAGGCGGCAGTGCATCGGCGCCGCCTTTCTTACGTGGTTTGCCTTAAAAATTTTAATTGAAAATTCAAATATGCCAAATATTTTCGTTTGGTTTTTTTGCTTTCTTTCGCTTTTAGTTGGTTAACGGACGCACCTTTTGCCGCCTTATCCGGTTTAGCTGCTGCAGCGGCGCCGGCACCAGCAGTAGCAGCTCTATCCGCTCTGCCCTTTTTGCCTTTCTTATCCTTTTTATCGCTGGGAGGTGGTGGCGGCGGTGGTGGCACTGCTCGGTTTTCGTCACATGTAAATATAACAAATTTGGCAAACACGTAAAACTTCTAAAGCTTATGATGTGTGAAAATTCGCTGGCAAAGCGCTAAGACAAGCAAAACATTTGGTTGGGTTGCCCGCATCCAGACACTCACTGGCACACAGTGCGTGGCAACCACAACGCAAATGTCGAAGTTTGTTGTATGCAACTGACACACACACATACACACACATACACCCATAAAGACGGACAGAATTCAAACACTGTTTGGTGAGTTTACTGTGTGGCCATGTGGCCAAGCGCATGTCGTCGCCGGCTATTTACTTACACTCCTCCAGCACCGTGATCTCCTCTTCGACCAGCTTGTCATAGAAGGTGCGCCACACAAAGCACACCATGCGTCCCAGTTCATGCTGACTTTGGTATTTCTTATTTAGGAAATCCTCAAACTCATTGGCGTGCTTATAGAGCAGCGTATTCACGTGCACCGGCTCGAACACGCCCAGCATCGTGGCAATGACGTATTTTATCCATACAATGCGCGGCTCATCGTTGGTGGCCGAGCCGACTGATATGTTCTCGACATCACGCGGCTGTCCGAACTGATATTCATCGTTTTCAGTTTCGACTTCGAGTTCTTCCGCCAGTTGCTGTTGTTGCTCCGCATCTTCAGTGGGTTCGCTGTCGTCCATATAGACCAACTTCAATTCAACCCAGCACAATGGGCGTGTGGACGTGAGGACTTGCGGGGTTTGGGAGTGTTGCTAAAAAGGTTTGACAGCAAAAAAGTGAAGCAGAGAAAAAGAAAAGTTAGTGCAGAGCAAGTTGAGCAATGACCAGCGCTTAGCAATGCACACGTTGACATGTGACTTGCATGCCTCATGCGTCATGCAGCACGACTCAATTGTGCTGCTGGCTATGCTTGTCTATCAAACTTACCTATGACTGTGCTTCCTGTATGCACACACACACACACACACACACACACGTGCATATAAAAATAGTCACGGTGGGAGGTATCTACGTACTAACTGAGTTAGGTTACGATTTATTATTGTTTTTGTTGTTGATATTGGTTTAAGCTATTGTTGCTGTTGCTGTTGCTGTTCCTGCTGTTGCCACTGCTACTCTGCGACTGCGTCTGCTGTCGTTGCTGCTACTTCGGTTTGTTTGATTTGTTGTGTGGATTTTCTTTTAGTGGCAACGCTCGGCTGCACTTCAAAAGAAATTGCTGCTGCGCGCTTACCGTTGCGCTTGCTACAGTTAATGCTGTTAAGTTGTACTGTTTTTTTGTTATAGTTCTTGTTCTTGTTGTTGTTGCTCTTGCTTGGCTTGCTTTCAATCAATTTCAGTTGCTGGCGCCTCTGTCGCTGTTCACTTTGTTGCCACAGCACAGTGTATGCGCTGACGTTGACGCTGCCGGTGTGTGAAGCTGCCTGACTGCCTGTCTGTCTGCCTGCTGCTTATTTGTTTGTTTGTTGTCTGTGTACGCAAATCCTTTTGTGTGTGTATGTGTGTTTCCCAGGACAACAGTTACAGCGGCTTGCCACATCAAATACCAAATACCCAAATATCAAATATTGCATGCGCACGCTGCCAAGACTTGTCAGCGTCGTTGTGCCCGTCACCGTCGTCGTCTTCGACGTTGTCAAGTCGTTGGCGTCTTGCTATGCCGGCCGTCAGTTGTAACCGGTTTCCTTTACTTTTGATATGTCGTAGTATTTGAAATGTTTTTGATTTGTTTAAGACCGTGTGGTTTTATCTGTCTATTTTTGTGCATCAATTTTTTTTTCTTTTTGCATTTAATTTTGTATTATTTGCGTGGTTTATCTGTATATTTTATTTTGTGTATACTTATACTTTTAATACTTTGCCACAATTTGTGTTCTTTTTTTTTATATTTTTTTTATATATATTTTTTTTTTGTTATTAAAATTTCTTTTCGATTTATTCAAGTTTGCTTGTTTGTTGTTTGTTTTGTTCGCTTGCTTTGATTTTTCTTTAACAGTTATAAAATTTTCCGCTTTACTGTTGCTAGCGGGTTGCTGGCGCTTGTACGTCGTCATGTGCAATGCTTTGCTGCTTGGTCATGAGTTGATTGTTTTTGTTTATGTTTTGCTGTTGCTGTTGCTATTTACGCGCATTAACCTGGTTGCTATTGTTGTTGTTGTTGTTGTTGCCTTGGTTCATGTGCTTAACTAAGCAACGCATAGTGGCAAAAGCTCGCATTGTGGCTGTGGCTGCTCCTACTTCTGCTGCTGTGGCTGCTCCTGCTGCTGCTGCTGCTGTGGTGCATGCTACTTATTTAATTTGCGCTCAGTTTTGTTTCCTTTGGTTTTATTTCTTGTTTTTGTTTTTTTGGTTTTTTCTATATCTTGTTGCAGTTGCTTTTTGCTATTTTGCTATGACGTGCACAACAACAACCAACGCACAGACCAACCTTCGACCAGTTTCTGGCATAGCGTTGTCTGTAGTCTGTTGTTGTTTGTTATTTGCTTTTTGCATAAAATGTTGCATACTTTGAGGTGCTTGCCTCGCTTGCGTGTGCTACACGTCAGCTGCACTGGCATTTGCTATACCCGCACACGCCGCCACCACCGCCGCTGCCACCATCAACGCTTGCTGGCTTGTGTAAACAAAACACGCAGCTGACTTAATGGCCAAGTGCATTAGTGCAGTAAGCAGCAGCAACAGCAACAGCAGCAACAGCAGCAGCAAAGTTGTTGTTCGATTGCGTTTTGTTGTCTGGCAACGAAAGGCGTGCAAGTTGCTTGCAATGCATTGCGTTGCGTTGCTTTGCTTTTGTTTGTTTAGCGTGTGCAGGTCAAGTTGTTTAAAAGCATAAATAAAAACGCACTTAAACGTTAGTTAAATATTTAAAAGAAAAAAACTAAAAAAATAAATCAGAAAATCTTGCTATATTGCATGGCTTAGCTAATAAAGCGCCGCTCATACACACACACACACGCACACACACATACATATACACATACACAATGCACAAACCAACTTTATCAATGTCTTCGGGAGCGATTTGTCTATGCAAGCAATGACGCCCAGGCAGCAAAGCAGGCCACGCCCATAGCGCGCGCAAACAAATAAGAAAGCGCCAAGACAAATAAGCTGCTGCTGATGCTATTCCTGGCGAGCTTGCTGACAGGCAGCCTTCTTCATTGTTGTTCTTGATATCACTTGGTGCAACGCCGTTTATTTGCTACGAGTGCAAACGTTTTTATTAAGCGCAGCCAAGCAAGCAAACAAACAAATGCCACATCCAGTGCCGCTGCCACCGTCGTCGCTGCCGCTGCCGCTGCTCGCATATGTTTGCATTCAATCAAGTGCAGCGGCTGCGGTTTGGTTGCACTGCCAGCAGCATGTGCTGACATTTTAAATGAAAACGCGCCAGCAGACGCAACTAATTTCGATTTAGCTTAGCTTATTGCGCTTTCAAACAAAGCCGTCGCACACCCGCAGTCCTCTGCACGGCTGCACGTTAGTCAGCTTATACAGCGAGCAACAGCAAACGTGGCGCACCTTTGGCTTGGCTTGGCTTAGCCGCTATCGTGTGCTAACAGTCTCGTGGCAGAGCCGACTGTGTCCCTGTAGTTGTGTGTATCCATGCGTAGTCAGTTGTATTGTTAATGCCTGCTGGCAAACTGCGTCATCCATCTCTTCGATACTAATTGAAATAAATGTCGAAGTGTTCGAACGCATTGCCAAGGTAGCTTACAGAAAAACAGAAAAAAAAAGAAAAAAACCACACGGGCTCACATATTCAAAGATAGACGACATTTGAGTTGAGGATTTGCCATTAAATTGCTTGCATGTGTATATCTGTGTGTGTGTGTGTGTGTTGCGTGTGTGTGGGAGCGAAGTAATTTCAGCTGTGTTTGTATTTATATTTATTATAACTGCCTGCTGTTGCTGCTGCTTCGGTTACTTCTGCTTTGTCAGGTAAATTTTCCACTCTATGTGGCAAATGAAAATTTATCGACTTCAAACCGAGCGAATAGCAACAGAAGTTGCTTACTTACTTGTTGTCTTACGATTTCATTGAATATTTGTCTGCGTCATAGTAACGCATTTGATGAACCATCTTGACTCAAATGCGCCCTCGCCCAAGCATATGTCGCTTTGAGTCAATTCGAGTGTTGAGAGTTTGTGATCTGCTTGAGTTGTGTACCCCAATCTAGCGGCTTATTCTTGTTTTGGTTTACTTTTGCGCTTTAATATCTTTTAAATATTACACACATCTTCAGTCAGTCAGTCACTCAGTCAGTTAGTCAGTCAGTCAGTGAGGCAGCAAGTTGGCTGTTAGGTTGGTTGCTTGGTTAGTTAGCGGAAGTCATCCATAAGCGCATAAAATAGAAGCCATGACATGCTTACATTTAGTTACACATGTAACCTTCATCGTTCATCCTCATCTCGCATCATGATGTTGTGTGTGTGGGTTCGTTTTTTTTTTTTTTTTCTGTGGCCCCGTTTGCAAAATGAATGACAGCATTTGCGCATTAATTTTAACTAAAGTGCAGAAGAACAATATTATTGTTGCCATTATTTTATCTAAGAGTAAGCTGCCTGAAATATGTTAACCTTGCGAAAATTATTTATTTACTTTGTTTATTGAAAAGTAGGCAAAAGTTAAACCGAATTGATGTACTTTTCTTTTTTTTTTATTATATAGTGTTATATGTGATATTTTGATGTTGATTTTAAGTTTTATGGGTACATTCGTAGCCAAGTAAAAATCAAATAAATTAGCAATAATGTCATGTGTTTATTTATCTTGTTAGTGCCAATTGGTATTTATTGTTTCATGTTTATTAACTCTTTTGGGGTTTTAAGTTTTGGTAATTATTTTTCATAATCAACAACATCGTATTTGAAACTTAATCCGGTTTAAAACTGAGGGTCTACTACCAAATTTCTGTCAGAAACTACTATAAATTTTGTTTCCAGAGGAAACGTTTTAGTAAGTCTTTAGGAAATAATATAAAATATAGAAATATACGACATATCTATGTATTGTATATAAAGCATAGTGTCTTATATACAATTGATGTTGCTTTTGCAACTTGCTTGAACGTCTACTCAGTTTTTATTAAATTCTATCCATGTCATAAGCACTTCCTTACGTTTAATAAATCAAAATAAAACTGCAACTTTTCGTTTTAATTTTAATTGCGCAATTTGCAAAAGCAGTCGGAAATATTAATAAAAAAAAAGCAAAAAAAAGGGGGTCATGCAACTCGCAAATGGCCTTGGCAACATGCAATTAGCACAGCATCAAAGTTTATATTGGGTTCATCATATTATACAACTTAATTAGTTTTAATAATTAAAAGTTATTTGTATTAATGCAAATAAAATTGTATATTGAAGAAACTTTACGATTTTGAGATCAACTTGACATAGATACATTTTGAAGATGCCTCTACCATGTATGTGTTTTGCGAAAGGGGTTTGTATGCAGCACCAACAGGGTTCTGCCACTGCAACTTAAACTAACTTTGCCTCCTCAGCAGATAGAGAATAATTTATGAATTGCTTTAAAGCCATACTTGCAGCTTGTCTTGAATTTTAATAATAATATTAAATTCTTTTGTTAAATTTTTAGACTATAGAAAATGATTTTTTTTAACTAAACATGTCGGCGAGAAATTAAGCAATTTTCAGAATTTTAGTAACCACATAATTTGCTTAATATAAAAAATATTGAAAATATATTTTTCTTGAGTATAATAAAAGTTTCAATATAATAATACAGAGCGCAAACTTTATCCACCGCAATTTGGGATTAGATTACGTGTGATTTAAAATTTTGTGTGTTGAGGTCTTGTCTCTTTGGTGCTGTTGCAGCAACAAAGAAGAAGAAAAACAATTGTTCAGTGCACAAATGTTGTCAAATATTTTGCAAACGAAACGCAGTTCACAGTTGCTAAGTTCTAAATCTTTACATTTGATAGTTGCTTATTTCGGCAATTGCCAGACAACAGCAATTGCAACTGGTACACCTAAAACGCAGATTCACATACCCAAGCAAAACACGAACTCTGTGTGCGTTTTCCGTTTTCCGCTTTTGCCATGCAATCTAGCATCTTAATGTTGCTTTTGTTCTGCCACAACGAACCAAATTGCATTTTGTGCTTTTGCACGCTCATTGTTGCATGCAATGAGTGTGGTATTTGTTGCTGTAATTGTTGTTGTTACTTAGAGCATGCGGAGATTTTCAACGACAACAACAACAGCCACAAATGCAGTAGGAAGAACAGGTAAACCCGTCAACTGATTTGAAACTTGCCAATCGACACGTTTTGTAAGTCTGCAATGTCTAAGGCCATTAGGCATGCGAAATAATATCATAATAATTTGCAAAATGCAGAAGAGACAACAAAGTCACAAAATGCAACTAAACCTTTGCGCACATTAGCAACGCCTCTGCGGCGCCCTCCAATGCCCTACAAAGGCTGTTCGCATCTTGCGCTGGCAGTAACTTTATCTATGTACCGCCACAGGATTTCTTGCAGACAATTTTAAGTACAGTCAGTTTGTGCCCCTGTCACTCCCGTTATTGCTGCTGTTGTTGCTGCTGCTGTTGCTGCTGTCGCTGTCGTTGCTGCATGCTGCATTAATACCACAAACAGTGTTTATTGCCACATTTTGCACAGATTGCGCCTTTGACTGTTGCCGTTTTAGGTCTTTAGGTAGTTGAATACTGTGATTGTTGTTGTTGTTCTCTCTCTCTCTCTGTCGCTCTCGCTTTCGCTCTTATATATTGAGTTGGTTGGGCTGCTTTGGCTGCTGCTGTGTTAATTAATAAGCTGTATGCTTTGGGGGCGATGACTGTGGATTGCATTGGAGAAAGCCACAGACATTTTGAACTGCAAAATGCAACGATTTCTCGATTTCTCGTTGCGATTTGAATTGATATTTGTTGCTTGGCATGTTGCTGGCACAACTGAACTGAACTTTTACTGCAACACAAAGCGAAGTTGCCTGCAAATGTTTGCCTATTTGTTGGCTGCTTATTGCTGCTGCCGTTGCTATTGCTGCTGTTGTCGTTGTATTTGTTTGGCTTTGTGGTTTCAGCCTGGCTTACAGCTGCTCAATGAATATGGCACAAATTTGAAGCTGCAGTTTGTTGTCATTTTGTTTTTGTTGCTATTTTCTTTATTGCATAGCAACAACGTTGCATAAATGCTTATAGTGCAATGCGTCAAAAGAAGGCAAACAAAATTTGGAAAAAAAGGTAACGAAAAATGGCTGCTGTCGATTAATTCTGCTTGCTGTAAGCTGTATGTGTGCGTGTGTGAAAACTTTTCCGACAGTCCAACATTTCATATGCCATTTGTTGCGCATCTCGTAACAATTATCAGCCTTTGCAATTACGTAGAGCGACCGATAACGGCACACTAATTAACCAACATTTGGCTGTGTAGTCAATGCTGTGCTGCAGCCGTCACTTTGCCGTTTGATTTTTGTAGATGTATGTACCTGCCTCATGCAAATTATTTTCGTTGCATACTTTTGCGCGCAAACTGTTTTAAACTCTTTTTTTTTTTGGTTAAGCTGCAATGCTATGCGGAACTTAAGCAAATTTATGCCAAATTAGAAAAATATTTACACAATTTTCATATGCAATCGTCTGTTTGTTTTTTTTTTATTTTCTTTTTTGTTTTATTTGATATTTTCTTTATTGTTCACTCGGTTATTGTTGTAAGCAAAATTGCAATGAATTTACACATAAATTTTGTGCACAGACTTTGTTGCGAAAAGTTTGTCTTAACTTTGGTATTTTGTTGTTTTTCTTTGCATTCACTACATTTATGCATTTTTATGCTTTTGCTCTTCGCAGTCGACTGCTACGTTGCACGTTTCATTTTCATATTTTTGCAAAATCTCAGTTCAATTTGCATACCGACGAGCATTATTTTTATTTACCTGATTCTGCGCTGATTTATGATTTTATCATGGGTACAAAGACGCCATCGACTGCGATGACTACGACGACAACGACGACGACGACGACGACTCTGACGATGGCAACGAAGTTGCAGTCAAACGAAAATTGAAATGTAAACTTGTAGCATAGGGGGGTGCATCATAATTCAAACGAATGCACGTGAATTCATTTTCAAGTGGATAGCAGACCGGCATGTGCGCTTTCGTAGTACGTGGGGGGTTTGCGTTTCATACCATTTTGTTTTTTTTCTTTTTTTCACAAAGAGCTTTGATTGCGGACGAAGCGTTGCAGTGCTTTTGGCATATAAATAACGCAACAGTGAGTATATTTTCAAGGATGTGCATTGATACTCGTGCACTGGCATGAACATGCTTTTACTTTGTGTATGTGTGTGTGTTTGTGCGCGGATGTACTTAGAATTCATGGCGATGCATTGAAGTTGAAGTAACGAAGAGTTTCCGGCGCACGCCGTACTCAAAGGTGTTCAATGTAGTTTGCAAGGACAAATGGACTAAGCATTCCGCCGTTGCGTTATTAGAGTGAGTAAGACTGAGGCATTATGTTATTGGCAGGTAAGCATAGCGAATTGTTGCTTAGCTGAATTAAATTTGTTATTTTGCGTAAGGTTGTATATATGCAACGTTTTCTGACCTATTGACAAGTAATATTTTTGCGCAACTATTGTTATTAACCTGTGTTTAATAATGTAGGGTAAATGAAAAAGAAAAAACAGACATGCAGTTATATAAAAAATGCAGGGCGCATGAGCCAAGGTGTGTTTCAAGCCTCAGTGTGTGGATGCACATTTATGTGATTTGTGTGAATATTCTGTGGACGCTTTTCAAAGGCAGCATTTGTTGTAAAAATTTTTGAACTATGCTGTTTCGTAGATGCGCGCTTGTGGATATTTGTTAACTGCCTACAATACAGTCGCGATTTCTGAGTAACTAATTGGATTCGTGATGTTCACACAAGGCATAACGTTCATATAAAGTGCACTCCTTTATCCTTTATATGCTTAATAAAATGTCCATGCAGGCAAGGGAGAGTGTCATCGCGGCGTCGCGCTATGTTCTGCCATAAGTGTGAGCGTACATGTGCGTGCATGTGAAAATTTTGTTGTTGGCGTAAATGAATTTGCGGCATATCAGCGCGCGCACAAAATGACATCCCTGAAAACCAAAACCATTTATTTTATTTTTTTTTTTTAAGTATTTTTTATTTTTTTGTTTGTTACTTATTGTGCTTGGGATTTTTTTTGTGTATTTTTTACCTGCACATGCTGGAAAACACCCGCCTGCAATTTACGCTGAGTACATGGCTTGCGCTGTGGCGTATTTTTCATAATTTTTTAGCGCTTGGTGGCAGTTTAACTCGATTTTTCGTTGCATACATTTTTGAGCAGTTGTAAAATATGCAAGGACGCAATTGCGGCAAGCATTGCCCCAACCATGAAGCTGTCAGAGATGGACAATGGGATAAGCAAAGTCGAAAGCATACAGCAAAAGATACACAGACAGACAGATGGACAGCCCGACAGGCCGCCAGATAACCAAGCATATGGACAGAGCGTTGGATACAAAATGCATACGACTGAAGGATGAACGACATGCGAACACATTGAAAGCGCATTTATTTGTCACTTGTCAAGCTGTTTGCTTACTTTTTTACAATAAACGTGTGCTGGCTGCTGTCGCAGCAAGATGCACTACTATACGCAGGCGAAATGCAATAAAAACATTGAGAAATGCAACTTGATTGCCATGTCGTGCCTGCACAGCTTATTGCGGTTACGTTAGCCATTGCCGTTGTCGTTGTCGTTGTCGTTGTCGTTGGCGTGTCCGTTGCTCTGCCCGAGCAGTCGAAACCGTAACCGAGACCGAGGCTGATGCCGCTACCGACGTCCGAGAGACCAAAGCTGACCATTGCCTGGCGCTGAACTTTTATTAATTACCTGCATGCGGTGTCTGGCAGCTGTTTGGCCACACTGCGTATGAGTTATGTGCATGCATGTGGTAAACAATTAATGCACACACACACACACACATACACATTAAACTTTATATTTATAAATGTGTACATGCGAGCACATGCAGATGCAAGGGAAAACTTTCAATACAACAATAACAACAACAGCAACAACGGCAGGCAGTTGTATTCTATATGTGCATTGTTTTCATTTAATTTCGTGTTTCAATTTTCAACAATTAACGGCACAAAAGAAGCAAATGAAAATGAAAGTAAATGAAATAAAATAAGATGAGAAAGCACAAGTAGAGGAAAACTGCTGTTGAACGGCCGCTGCGCGCAGCTGCAATTGAAAATGTAAATGACTTGCGGTATTAAGACGACAAGTGACAGCAGCGGCGGCAACGGCGGCCACGGCGGCAGCAGTGGACACCATCTGCGGCAGGTAGCATGTATTATTATTTTAAATTATGCTTTAAAATATTACAATAAATGTACTCTGACCGAAAACAGGCATACCATGTGTCGATCCACTTAAATTTCTTGTCTGCGCATTAATTATGTTCATTCCATTCTATAGTTCGGTGATAATGCCCATGCAATCAGCTCAGTAAGATTTGTCACAGCTGCTGCAATTTTTTCTAAAATTTCTGTTTTTTTTTTGTATTAACTACGTTAAAGGCCAAAAATTGAAATCAACTCATACAAATATAAAAATTAGCTAGGCATAAGCAAAGCAGCAAAGTATCTTGCATATATTTGCATTACATTTATGAAATCAATAAAATGACAGCGTGCGATCCTAGGCATGCAAAATTGTTTATCAATAAATGAAGTGAAAATGTTTTGTGTAAACGCATTCTACAGTGACTTGCATTGCATAGCAGAAGCCGTGCAAAAGTGTTGGCATACATATGTTATGTATGTACATAGCTCGGCATGGCATTGCATAACAAATGCTGCGAAAAATATGCGAAACAAATTTATGATGAAAATTTCGAAGCGAGCGCATGCACATGATGCTTGCGATGATGATAAGGTTGCTGGCGAGAAGTGCTGTATGAGGACGGTTGGGGGCAGCTGCAACGGCATATTTGGCGGTTTTTTCGGTTAGGCAACAAAGGCACAGGCAGAGTAAATATGCGCAAATTCGTGTTTGGCAACGAACGAACAAGCGAACGACCAAACAAATGAACGAATTTTGACTACAGTTCAGTTCAGTTGAGTGGAGTTTAGTTGATTTCCAAGGTATGTGAGTGTAGTGTGACTGCGATGGCTTTGCAAACATTTTACAAATGCACTGTACTGCACTGCATACATCACTCACTCACAAACACGCACACTTACACACATGCATGTATTTCAATCATGGCCAATGAAAAATATTTTATCTATGTGTTTTCTTTTCGTAATTTTCTTTTTTTTTTCTGCATTTTTTTGGTGGAAGGCGCTGATAGCACGAGACATTGGCTGCCGACTTCGACTCAGTCAAGTATGTTGAGGGTATAATAAGGCATGTATGCAAGTGATAAAAATAAAAAGTAAAAAAATACAATAAAAAAAATAGCAAAAGCAGAAAAAACAGTAAAATGTATTTCGAATTCAAAAGATGCGCATTGAATTTCGTTTGCTGCATACGAAGTGTATTGCTCGGTAATGGTGTGTGTGCTTGTTTACAGTTTCCATCATTATCGACAGCTACAACAACACATGATCGTCATCATAACTGCAACGCAGTGGAAGAATAAACATGGCACAGTCATGCG
Organism: Stegana nigrithorax; assembly: GCA_037044495.1. Classification (NCBI taxonomy): domain Eukaryota; kingdom Metazoa; phylum Arthropoda; class Insecta; order Diptera; family Drosophilidae; genus Stegana; species Stegana nigrithorax. The sequence continues at coordinate 117,791 of JBAMBQ010003439.1, forward strand.
GTCTCCCTTGTTGCTGCCCTTCTTGCCACTGCTGCTCTTGTTCTTTGGTTCGTCACGCTAATTTCCGTCACGTTGGGCACACAAAGAAGCATAGCTGCAAACTTGTTCATGCTTCCAAAGTGTGCAAGTTTCGTGCGTGCGTTTATGTGGTACATGCAGCAACACGAGAAACGCTTGGCAAACTTATTGACATATGCTGTTGAGGCATAAAAAATCAAAGAATCTGCTGATAAACGGGCATAAGAGAAAGTTATGCCGACTCTTGTAATGCCTTGCACTACAATATGATTAGGATATGATATGAAAGAAGAGCTAACCAAATGGGTCATGGATAGTTAGAGACGGTACGAGGATGATAGTGAAATGCTGAGGAAGATTAACATGGGATACATTAAAAGTAAATTAATGGATTACCAATAAAAATCCGATATAAATCAAAAAAGAAGAACTGATTTCGATTGTAAGAACCCTTGAAGTTTGAGAACTTACAAGACATGCATATGTGTTTTTATTTTTTTTTTTATATTCATGCCTCAATGATTTCATGTACTTCGGTTACAAAAGTGTGTGCTGCGACAGTTGCATATAACTCGCTGTCACACTGTAGGGTGCACAAGCACATACTTAACACGGTGAAGATGTCTAACATTTGACGTCCTGAATGCTTGTACATGAGTTCGAGTGTTTGCCACAGTGTTTGCCTGATGTGTTTGAACTTCGTTTAATTGAAATTCCAAAATTCATGCGACCAGCTCAAAGTGGTTACCAACAACATTGGAACGTCTTCAATCATGCCCGTAACAGAGACAGCCAAAGCAGGAGCAGTAACAGCAACCTTAACAACAACAACAACAATGATTGCAACAATAACAAACCATGCAGCATCCATTCTGGTACATTGTATAACAAAATTCGTCTTGTACATTTTTAACTGAAGACACTTTCAAGTAACCGTAAAAGCTTTCTTAAGCACAAACTTTGCATTGGAATTCGTCCTTGCCATCCTTGTCACCCCTTGTCATTTCAGTTGTTGCTCGAGTCCTTGTCTTCGTCATCAGCATTAAAAGTCAAACAATAAGTTTACTTTTAAATTGAATTTTAATGCTGTTTATTTTGCTGTTTTTTAAAGTTTTACTGCTTTGCTATTTGCATAGATGTAGGTAAAATCCTTACCGAAGCGATGGGCATAGCACAACACAACGAGAGGAGCCGAGCGATCGGTTTACTTTGCAAATTAAGCGTTTTTCATGGCAGCACACAAATGCCGTTCAGTTTTTGCATTGAATTGTCGTCAAGGTAGCAAATGTAAAATTTATTTGTTGGATAAAGTAACGAATTTGCTGTTTTGCTTATTCCCTCAGTACTCGCATATTGAACGCAATGTGTCCTGAAAATAATCGCACGAGTATAAACGTTGCATGGCTACATGCTTAAAATTCGAACACAAATCTTCTGCGTACATGTCAGTCGCTGGTACGAATATAAGGGTAACGTGTCTCTTACATGCATCGTGAACTAAGCCATTACAACAGAACTTTGCAAATTTAAATTTCTAATTTGTTCCATTGGGTACACAATCGGGGATCTAGGCTTATGCTAAAACGTGCCTACATTGGCATATCGTTACGTGTGATAACTCTGCCGTGAGATGAACTGTAGTTGACACGGTTGAAATGTATTTGCATTACATCTTCAAAGTACAGTATATATATAAGAATTATTGGGTGAAACCAAATGAGACCTCATTCCTACCAAATACCGTATCCGACCGAAATTATTTTGTTCATGCTCAAAATTCACTTTCCAAACAGTTCTCAGCATTTCGCGTAGCAGATTGCATTGTCAGCTGAGCCATTAATCTATGTAGTAAAAGTCACCTTTGTATTCGGTCCACTTTATTGGTAATCAAATGTGAGCCGAAATATACTGAAAAGTAGCATAAAGGCCAACTTTGGTTTTATTGCATCTTTTGTTTTGGTTTTGTTTCTTGGTTTATCGTCTTTTAATTTACCATTATTTCTTAGTCAAACTATAATCCAATTTTTTTAATAAATTGTATATGCACAGATACATTGAATTAAATTTTTAATTGATTGCTAATTTAATTGCCAATATTGAATAACGTGATATGCAGTGGGTGGCTTGTTTAGAGTGCCCTCTTTGTTGTCGTTGAGTAAGTTGCTTAAGTTTTCCTTGTAGCTTGTGCTGTATTGTCGAATTTCTTCCCATGCAGTCGGAATCTTAAAGGCTAGACATCGTGTCTAGGCGATAAAGCAAAAATATTTAATAACAAAAATAAGGCCAATTGATTTAATTTAAACCGACACAAATAAAATATATGTTTATATATTTAATTATTTATTTAACATCCAAGTGCATTTTTGCCGCATGCGATCAACTTTACAATGAAAACTATATGTGATATCTACCTGCAGAAGCCTCGCAATTTCCTAATACATAAATTTAAGTTATTATGAATTCTGAAAACCTTTTAAATGCAAAAGAAAGAAAATAATTTTATTTCTCTAAAACCCATAAAAAAGCAAAAGAAAAAAAGGAAACTACGTATGCTCAAATTTATTTATAGTATCACAAAAAAAAAAAACTTCTGGAAAAAAAAAATGAATGAAATTTATTCCCAGTAGCGACATCTCCAAGTGATGACTGCTGTTGGCATTCTTTATCTTATCTAATCGAAGCCAACCTAACCCAGGTGTACGTTTAATCCAAGTAAGATAAATCAAAAGCTTAAGCTCCGCATTTGTTGCACATGCATTATGTTGTTTTTTTATTCAAAAATAGTTTTTTGGTTTCTTTTTTAAATTAAAATTTCAGTCACGGCAACAAGTGCGTAGATTGAAGTCAAACAAACGTATATTGCTGTACAAAATGGCCGCCAGCGTCTGCCTCATACATGTAAATATAATATTTTTACAACTGACATTAAGGCAGCAACAGCAGACAACGAAGTAACAGTTGAGCAGCGATTACTGCAGGGCTGCTGCTTTGCTGAGTCAAACAAATGAACTTTGCCAACTGTATAAACTTTCACGCAGCAAAAAAGAAAGCACTGCACGGAAAGAAGGCAAACGAAACGAAAAGAAAATCTGAATCGGAATCGTCGGGTAGCAAATCTCCGCAGTAAATCTGCGTAGCGCTCAGCACACGCGTTGGGGCATTAATGAAACCTTGTCTGACGCTCAAGCCTACAATTGGGCGCAATTAGCGTTTAAGAGTTTTGTGGCAGGCGTGGCTTCCACGAAAACCTAAATGAAAATCAGCTAAGCCGAACGGGGGACCACCACGGTAAGCATTGGGCAGACTCCGTGTGTGTGTGTAGGTATGTATGTGTGTGTGTGAGCCAATGACTTCTAGCCGCGTTTTTCAACTTAATTAATTAAAAGCAAATTAAAACTTTTAATCTTTGCGCTACAAATTGTACCTAAAAGGATTTCCAGGCTGCTGCTGTAGCTGGGCGAGCGGGTAGTAAGTCAGCAAGCAGCAGACGTTGCTTAAGAAAATTCTGGCAGCAGCGGCAGAGGGAGCGGCCGAGGGGAGCAGCAGCAGCTGCTGATGCGCGAAAATAATAAACTCTTGTTGGTAGCTGAAGTTGAAGACGACAACGCAGACAATTGTTATTACGCTGCTGTTGTTGTTGTTATGAGTTACCATTGCCGCTGTTGTTGGTTGCTGCGGCTGTTGTTCTTGCTATTATTGTGCTTGCTACTGATGTGAAAACAATCAAGCAGCGAGCCAAGCCACGCGCATACTCTATAGTTGGGTTAATATTTTACTAGTGAAAACAGCCTAAAACCAAATACATGCAACAACAGTAATAACAACAAAAGCAACAACCATCACTACAAGACCATTAACAACTACAACAATGAAAGCAAGAAGAATAGCTGACGCGTTTGGCATCGTTGTTGTAAATGCTGTTGTGGCTGGGGCTGCTGTTGCTGCTGTTGTGCTGCTCGGTTTGTTGTTGCGGGCTGCGGTATGCTTTGGCATTTTGTTTCATAATCCAGTGTAAGCAGATTTTATCTTAATTCAAAGCAAAAATTAACAAATTGCCAAGAAGACAACAACAGCAGCAGCATGAGCATGAAGCAAAAGAAGAAGAGGCAGCTGTACAGCAACACGAACAACAACAGCAAGCACAATAATGGCTACGGCACATCAACAACGTAGCACGGCAAGAAGATATACGAGTAACAAAAAAATAACAAAAACAAAAGTGAAAAGAGAAAAGGGAAGCGTAGAGAAGTCAATTTAATGAAATTATGGCAGCTTGCGTTTGTTTTTATTTTTCACTCTCCCCCCGCACTGTTGTTGTTGCTGTTGTTTTTGTTGTTGTTAGTCTTCACAAATTGTGCTTAAATTTTTGCTTGTTGCCGTAACAGTTTTTGTTTGCTGTTGCTGTGTTATTTCTGTCGTTTTAGTTGTTGTAGTTGTTGTTCGTTTATGGCTGCCAATTGCTTGTCTGTTGTAATTTTCAGGCTTGATTTGACATAAAGCTTGTTGATAATCATCGATCGTCTGTCTTTATGAAATTTCTCTGTGTTGTATATACATACTTAGTGTACCTGGCAGGAGTGATGTCTTATTGTTGTTCTTGCTCTTGTTTTTGTTTTGGCTTTTGCTTTTGTTTTTGCTGCTTTGTGCTGACTTTGTTTGCAAATGATTTTAAGCTATGTGAAATTTCATTATGTTGGTTTAATTTCGTGTTTTTTTTTTTTTTTTTGGTTTTTTTCTCCTTTTGCTTGTTGTTGCTTTTAGTTCAACTTTAAATTTGCATTGGTTGTTGTTAAATTTGTGCTTAATTGCGATTTGCATTAACTAATTAATCTTCTTAAATGTGGCAAGCTTAGGCGACAATTGTGTGCAACGTCTCAGGCGATTCAGAATCCACGTTGCTTATAGTTTCTTTTTATTTAAATAGAAGCATTTTTTTGTTTAAAATTAAATTTAAAAATATAAAAAAGTTCCAGCTACTAAAAGTGTTTCATCGCATGACAATTCAAAAAAAAAAGTTGTAAATTTAAAAAAAAGAAGATTTTTTGTTGTCAGCAATGCCCGCTGTAAGCGCGCTAAATAGGCGAAAGAAAATGCTTTTGACATTTGCGACATTTGAGCGCAACAAACATAAAAATAACATTATATAAATAGACTCGAAATACCAACCTACCGACGCTTCCGACAAATTAACTGCATGAAAAACTTAATTTAAATGGTTTTTTCCCAACTTGACATGCATTACGTTTCGTTACGTTTTTCCTTACGCAAAAGCTCATTACGAAACAAATCAAAAATAAGGTTGCATACTTTCAGGCAAGTTTTAGTTATTCATTTGTCTTCAAAACCTCATTACACATGCATGTACCTATAGAATTCTTGACCTAAGATCTTTGCAGCACATTTAAGTTTGGGGATTGTCACAAGAATGTTTGGCACAGCGACTTGAAAATGACTCGCTTAATTAATGTTGTATGAATTTTTTCAGTGATTTTTGCTTTATATAACTATGCAAGCTAATTTGTGTTTTAAGTGGATATCAAAGCTACCAATTATTGACAAAGATTTTATCTTTTTATTAATTTGGCTTTGTAAACCTTTTGCTTTCGTTCATAGCAGTCTGAAAAACGCAAATCAAAATCAAAGATACGCGCAAATTGTATGCTTGCACATGCCTAAGCCACATTGCGCATTACATTGCCAATCGCCAACGAAGATGTCGCATCAAAGTTGCTCGTTAAATGTCACTTACGTATTTATGATGTTGTTTCTGGACTGCGTTGCGTGCTGTGCATCACAAATGCCGCGACGACGACGGCGAGGGCAACGACGTTGACGACATCCTTTACGGTTTTTCTGCTTTTTTCTTGTGTTTTTTGCTTTTTTGTTTTTTCTCTTTTTTCTACTTCGATGTCAACGTTGACACTTTGACGTTGCATTAACGTCATGCAATGGCAACGTTTCGTCAAGACGTCAACGTCACTGGCAACATCTTCGTCGTTCGTGGCTGACTTCGTTTCGCACATCTACTGATACCATGCGACAGCAATGACGCAGACGATGGCGTTGAGTACGACGTTGTAAAAAGCTCATCAACGGTTTTACGCGCGAATGGCTAAGACGCCAGCATAACACTTGAGGCAGCCAACGAAGCAGCAGCAGCAGCAGCAGCTGCCAACAGAGAAGTAACAGAGCAGAGCGGAGTAGAGGAAACTCAATCCACAAATTCGGCATTGCATATTTTGCCAATTCAGCAGATTGCTGCTAGCATTATAAAACATTAATGGTCTAATCAAATAAACTGCCATATCAAACGATTTACCGCGCACAGCGTTGAAGTTGAAATGCACGCAAGGCGCCAAAGCCAAAGCACCAAGGGGCTGCTTGCCAACCTACTGCAGCTTACTTCTTGCATCTTGCGTCTGGGCTTTGCGTGGTCGCCGCCTACTCTGCAATCGCTGGCTGCAAATCTTTTTTCTGAAAGTTGCTTATCTTGGCCTAATTGCAAGTTGCGCCTGCTCGTAAATTGCATGCAACATTGTTGCCTCTTTCCATTTCTTAATTTTTTTGTTTGTGTTATTTTCTCCATCAACATGCTTCTTGCTATTTGTTGTGGGCGTGTGCGCGCCTTTGCAATTTTCTTGAAGTACATTTCCGTTGCTGCTGCTGCTGTTGCTGCTGTTGTTTCTCATTTGCCTTCATGTATATTCATGTATGCACGCATTCGTAATGAAAATATGTCGCCAGTGCTGTTGACGCCGCCAAGGGTGCGCTGTCAAACATGCGACGTTCGACCACCAGACGCAGCAAACCATTTCCATTTCCATTTGGTGCTAGCCCCAAAAACCGATTCGGTCATTGTTGCGTTTAGTTGCAACATTTTATTGTTTTGACTTTTTGGCAGCGTATTGCAATCGTCGTGTTGCTGTTGCCGCCATCGTTGCCGTTACCATCGTCGTCGTCATCATTGTCAGCGTCGACAACATCGTCTGTATTTGCATTTCAATTTCCATTACACTTTTGGTACGCTGCTTGCCCCCACCACACCATTGCCGCCGTGCCTTTGGCTGTTGTAGACTGCATTGACTCCTTTGCTGTTTTTTTTGTTTTTGTCGTTGCATGCTCGCCGCCATTTTTGTTCTTTGTTGTTTATGATTAGCGCGCAATAAATCTAAAAATGTTGCATGCAGCAACATTTTACATGCGACCAAATTTATTTGCACATTTACAAAAATAAATTTTTTTTGTTAGTTTTTTGTTTTTGTATTGCAGCAAATGTTGTTACGCCTACATTGGCGTCTGTCCGCTAGCTGTTGGCTGCTATGCAAAAATTTTTTGGCATTGGTCACATTGAAATTACTGATGTTGTTCTATTTGTTGTTGCTGTTGTTGTTGGTGTCATTGTATTTGTTGTTGTTTGGCGTGCTTTAATGTGATTTGCATTTGCGTACATTGGTAAAATATATTTGGTTATACTGTACTTAATTTGTAATGGGCGCGATATGCGATCATTGCGTACATTGGTGCGTATGAGTAATGTGTTTTATTTTAACAAGAGCAACGAGCAAATGGCGTAAAATTGCAAAATGTTTTTTAAAAATATTATAATATAAATAACGAAATCCACGAAATTTTAAACTAAAACTGAAATGCTGGTATTTCTCATCTATAGCTGAGTGAATTTCAATTGATTTTAAAGAGATATTTCGGTTGTCTCCTGCGACAGTTTTCAATAGCTCAGATTAATCCAATTTTGTTTTTTTCTAATTACTTTAACGCCATAATCTGACAATTGACTGTCAAGCTAAAAAACTAGAAAGGTAGGGGCTATAGTCGGACGCACCAGAATACCCTATAGCCAATCCGAAATTCAGCAATTTGTTTTTCTTTTTTGCTTTAATATTTTGTATTAATTATGTAGCGATATTTCATGAAACAAAACAATTTTCTTTAGTAATAACCATTTTTCGATCGATCGTTTCTATGGCAGCTATATCTTATAGTAAACCGATATTTATTATGTTAAGTTATTTGATTGGATATTACCTAAAATTATAAAATTCAATTCAATGGTTTTTCGGCTGATTGTTCCTATGAAAGCTATATGATACAGTTAACCAATATACACATTATTGAGATATATGATTGAAAATAACCTAGCACTATTAATTCCGAAACTCGGAACCGATATCATGGAAAGAAAATGATTTTTTTTAGTACATTTTTTTTGGCAGATGGTTCCTACGGCAGTTACATTTTATAGGTTAAATATTGAAAAAAACAAGTTAAACTTGTTATACCTATGAATTAGGAGAGTCTTCGTGCTGAATTTGGTCTAACCGTTTCCGAGATCCGTTTGTTCATATAGACAGACAAACAGACGGATAGACAGACAAACAGATGGACAGACAAACATGGCCCTTCGATGCTGATTAAGAATATTTGTACTTTGTGGGGTCTGCCACGCCTCTTTCTGTCTGTTTCGTACATTTACACAACTTTAATACCATTTACCATTTATTGGTACAGGGTATAAAAATAGTAATGATTTCAATTATGGCATTTCTTCCAGCAAATATCTTTAGCCGAAAGCGTGAGAAGCCAAAACTCAAAAGATTGGCTTTAATATGGTAACGTTTGTATTTTTACACAAAATTGCTTTTAAAGCCAAATAATCACAAAAAATAAATACTAAGAATTGTAAGGTATTTTTAGTTACCTCATTTATGAATGGCTTAAGTGTGAGTTTCTGTTGTATATGTTTGACTCTATAATTAAAATATGACGCCTAACTTTGTTAGTCACTGATTAGCATACAGAGTTTGCCGTAGCCAATTTGTAAGCGGTGACCTCGAATATTTTGCATTTCATTACGAACTTAATTAATATTGGCAACACTGTGGTGTGTTTTTTTGTACTAAGAATGCAAATTATATTTTGATTTGGCTGATCAGCAAGAAACAGAGTCAGAAACAAAAAAGGGACCCTTATGCTATAATTTGGGTGTGTATATGTGTGCACGTGTGTGTGTGGCACAAGTAAACTGCCAAGTGCTTCTCTAAACGGAAATTACAAACAAAATTGCGCCACGACGAGTTACAAATATTAAACATTACTTGACTCTATCAAGTTAAAAAACAACAACTGCAACTAAAACAACAAATGGCACGAAATAAAAAAGCCAACGAGAAGTTTGCAAGTCATGTGCCGTGTGTAGTGAGTGTAGTGTGTGTTGTGTGTGTAGCGTGTGTTCACTGTGTGCTGTGTCATGCTTTGTAAGTCATAGCGAAAAGCGTGAAAAGCAACTTTCCAACATCAAAAGCATTTCACTTTCTACGAAGCACTTGCCATAGCTGCTTCAGCTTCTGCTTCCACTGCCATTGCCAGCGATGCCTGCTGCTGCTGCGTCTGCCGCTGCTTTTGCTTTTGCTGCTGCCACTGCTGCCACGTGAGCGAGCGCACAGCGAAGTCATATTAAACCCTTTCAATGCCATTGTTTGGTGTCAAGATCTTGGCATGTTTGGTTGTTTAGCTAACTCATGGTATAAGTTACGCATACGCTTTGTTCAAAAACGCATGCACTCACGCACGCACGTACGCATGCACGCTGCTAGCGTAGCGTCAGAAACATGCTGCAACATGAGTACGTGTTGCACGCGTGCAAAACTTTCAACTAACACGAAATAAAAATAAGAAAATTACAAGAAAAAAAAAAAAACCAACTACAAAAGCACGAACCAACAGCAAACACAACACAATGACTGCACAATTATCGCGCATTGGGTGGCTGGGCATATGGCTGTTGTTGCTTTTGTTGTTGCTCTGCTGCTCTGTTGCTCCGTTGCTCGGTTGCTGCTGCATGCAAGGCAACTTCGCCAATGGCATGTAAGTAATACGAAATACGAAATGGGAATAGTGCGAATGTGGCTGTTGGGGCGGTTGGCGCCTGTGGGTGGCTGGCTTGGTGACATAATATCTGCCAGCATGCTGCACGCTGCAACTGTGCTTACTGTTCGGCCGTGTGCTGGCAACAATGTTTGTTATGTTGTTTGCGCGCGCACAGACATTACAGACAACATCAAGCAGTGACATGCTGCAGCAGCAACAACAGCAGGAGCAGAACGAGCCCACTGCGCCACGACAGCCCTCGCACACGGTGGGGTCTGCTGCGTCTTAGTTTGTCAGCCAAACGCATACACTTTACTGTGCTAACTAATTAAGACAAAATACGCTTTGAGTGTTGCCAGCAGGGTAAGTCGACCTCGTACTCGTCCTCGTCCTTGTGCTCGAGCTCGTGCCTGTGCTTGCTGTCGTCCTCGACGTTGGCGGTTTGCTCATTTGCCAAGCATACACATTTTAACGTATGCGCCTCCGTATGCTGTAAGTTCGCATGAGTCGCAAGCAGCCACTTGGCACCTACTTGCAATACCCGCTGGCAACTTGTAAAGACACTTTCAGTTGCCAAGGTGCAGCTTAGCTGGCATGAGTTGTTGTTAGGTTTTGCTGCAGAGAACACACACAAAGTGTTTGCCACTTGTGCGGCAGTAACAACCAGTCAGCCAACATGCAGGCACACAGTAAGCCAGGCAGGCAGGCAGGCAGGCAGCTGGGCAGGCTAAACAGGGATTTCTTTTGCCAGGCAGCCAGCTGGCTGGCAGAAGACAGTGGGGCAGGAGTAAGGCTGGTGCACACTTAATTTGTTTGCTTTAATTTACTCTAAACACGATGCATGTAAGCTTCGTCCTTTCGCTTATAAACTGGCGCCGCCGCCAGACGTGGCCAATCGGCAAATACCACATACGCTTACATACACTCACACACACACACACAAACACCAACGCAAACACAACGTGTGGCTGGCCGTGGTGTGGCAGTTTATTAGTTGTTGTAGCTGTTGTTGTAGGTGTAGGCACATGGTTGGTGCATTGTTTGATGTCTTTGTTACATGCGCGCCTCGTTGCTGTTTACTGGCCTATGCCTGTTCACATTCATGTTTGTTCCTTTTGTCTGCACGCTGACCTGCAGGCTGCCTGGCTGGCGGCTTGGCCAACACTTCTTCCGGCACCGGACACTACACTTCGACAAAAGCCACCTAAGCAACGTTAAAGCAAAGCAGCAGCTGTTGTTTGTTTCATAATTTATTTATGGCTGCTTTTTGTTAGTTGTTCTTGTTCATATACATACATATATATATTTTTTTTCAATTTAAAATTTCAAGTTCAAAGTGATCTGCGTTTATCAGTCGGAAAGTTTATAATTAGCAATGATTAGAAAATACACTGTGAGAAATGTCGCTGGCTTAATTGTTGATTTTGCTTATCAGTTTGAAACATATGAGCGGCATACAGCGACAGCAAGATTGATTTTGTAGCTAGAAATGTTTCTAACTTAGTTACTGATATGAAACTTTTATAAAAACTATTTAAAAATTAATTAAAAAATATATAGGCATGCAAGTTTTTATTCAATATATATATGTGAAAGGTAATCAGTATTAATTAATTAAAAGAAATTGATTATTTTTGATAGATGCTGTTGATTAAACCGTTGCCAATGTCAACCGAGGACAGTATTTCATTAATAATATAATTGGCTAATTGTTCTGATTTTTAAGTTTGATTGTCGTGTTTAAGGTCAGTTGTTGTTTTCTTATATCTTCTAAATATTTCACATTCAAGTAGAACATCTTGTGTTTTTCACAGTGCAGTAAGTGCATTGTTCTTTCTGTCGGTTTTGAAAATGTTTTGGTTATTAATTTAATGTTTTCGCGTATTTTTAATTTATGTTGGCCGCAGACCGTAGACGCCGCAGCGCAACATTGAAATCCTCTGATAAGCGAAACAGCGACGCGTTAACCTTTGCTACGCGCACAGCATCGCGCAACTAAGCGATGCTGGGTACATAATCTCTTGTTGTCGTTGAAAACTATGGTGTGTGCGACTATACGTACATACACGTATGTATTATGTTCATATAAAAAGTGAGTTTTTTTTGTCATTTCACACGACTTTTCAGAAACTAACAAGCTGCTGCTGTCAAACTGTGTGCAAAACTGTTGTCATGACAGGGTTAAGTAAACTGAACAGATGTTTAGTTTCGATTTCTTGTTTTCTAAGTTATGACATTAGTAAAATAATTAACAGAAATTGTTGCGTTAGCTTTCGTTTTCGAGCGCTTTCACCTGATAAGAGTAGCTGATGATTAGATGTTGTCTAATCATTTGACACTTGGATGCTTTGACCTCTCGCAGTAGACACTGCAACCGCTGGCTGGCCGGCAGGCTGGCAACATACCCGGCGAATGCAATGCAAAAGCAACAAACATGGAGCAACGTACGTGTAGCGGCGCGCCGAGCTAAGTCAATGTCACGGCAATGCTATGCCAAATATAGATGAACGTCTATTGCAGTTTATCAAGCGCGCGTATACGTGTACATGGGTGTGTATATGCTGCGCTGCTGCAGAGTTTGTGTATATAAAGCTGCGATCTTGGGATGGCATGGCATGATTTCCAAAGATGAAGTCGTACACAGTAGCTGCAATTGTGGTCTTGGCGCTACTTGCGCTGGCCGGCGCCAGAAACATGGAATCGAAGGTCGCCGACAAGGACTTTCTGGTGAAGCAGAAGTTTGTGTTCGAAATGTTGCAGCACATCTACCAGGATGATGTGTTCGTGCATAATTACGATAGCAGCTTCTACGAGTACAAGCCATGGGAGCACACATCCGACTACCAGAAGCCTGAGGTCTTGGCGCATTTCTTTGAGATTTGGCAGCATCATCCATTGAACGACGATGAGGTGTTCTCTGTTATGTACGACCGTCATGAGGAGTATGCTGTCGGCTTGGTGCGTTTGTTCTACTTTGCCAAGAACTGGGAGACCTTTACCCATGCCGTCTTCTGGGCGCGCCAGCATGTGAATAAGCAAATGTTCATCTATGCTTTCACCATTGCCGGTCTGTTCAGAACCGATATGCAGGGCATTGTCTATCCCGCCATGTATGAGATTCATCCCTGGAGCTACTTTGATGCTGAAACCTTGGAAATGGCTGAGCACTATAAGATGCACGGTTTCCACTATGTGAAGAAGCTGGACAATATCTACAATGTGGTGCTGAAGTCGAACTATTCGAATGTGTATGCTGACTTCAACTATGAACACAGCATGGCCTATCTCATGGAGGATGTTGGCTTCAACTCGTTCTACTACTACTACAACTTAGACTATCCCTACTGGACCAAGGGCGCCGATGAACATGTTTTGAACAAGGATCGTCGCGGTGAGTTGTATTTGTACATTCATTGGCAATTGCTGGCACGTTACTATTTGGAACGTTTGTCGCATGACATTGGTGAGATACCTTCGTTCAACATGTACGAAGATGTGGATGCTGGCTACTTCAGTGGTCTGCGTCATTACAATGGCGTGCCCTTCCCCAATCGTGAAAACGGACACAATTTCTACCACCCCGAGAATGTTCCACATATCAGGGAAGTCGAATTTTACACACATCGCATCATGGAATGGATCAACAAGAATGAAAAAGACACCGTCGATGTGGTGAACACTTTGGGCAACATGATTCAGGGCAATGTTGACAGCATTGACAGCAAACACTACGGCAGCCTTGACAAATTGTATCACATGATTGTGAATAACGGTCGTCCCTATGGCCCCCATCATGAACCATTGCCAAATGTTTTGATGCACTACGAGACTTCGTTGCGTGATCCACTCTTCTACGAAATGTACAAGGTTATACTCGAACAATACTGGAGTCTGATGTCTACCTTCCCCGAGTACACGCACAAGGACTTCGAATACGAAGGCGTGAAAATCGATGCCGTCCACATGCCCGAATCATTGACCACATATTTCGAGTATTTCGATTCGGACATCAGCAATGCCGTGAATGTCGTGTCACCTGGTCAGACCGGCAGCGATGCGCTCTACACATTCGGTCGCAATTCACACTACGAAGGTCAATCGTATGTGATCAAGGCTCGCCAGCACCGTTTGAACCATAAGCCATTCGAATTCACTTTGGATGTCACCTCCGACAAGGCGCAAAAGGCTGTTGTAAAGGTCTTCATTGGCCCGAAATACGATGAGACTGGCCGTGTTATCCATCTCGAGGATAACTTTAAGAACTTCTTCGAATTGGAACACTTCAAGGTTGATTTGACGGCTGGCGTCAATCAAATTAAGCGCAACTCCGGCGATTTCAGCTGGTGGGTGCACGATAGAACAACCTACCTGGAATTGTATCAGAAACTGATGGATGCCACAAATAGTGACTACAAATTCAAATTGGACCAGAGCGAAGCCCATTGCGGTGTACCGAATAGACTTATGCTGCCACGTGGTAAGAAGGGCGGCATGACCTACCAGTTCTTCTACATGGTCTATCCCTATCATGCACCAAGTGTTGAGCAATACACTGGCTATGATCCCGTCGTCAACTGCGGTGTGGGACATGGCTCACGCTTTGTCGACGCCTTGCCTTTTGGTTTCCCCTTCAATAGGCCCGTCCACCATGATTATTACTTCGATGTTGATAACTTCAAGTTCTACGATGTCAAGATATTTCATCGCGATGAACACACCAATGTAGTTTAGGTGCCCAAAAGCACATCAATAGCGTGTTCAAAATACTGTTCCGATTAATTTAAAGAGATAATTTTTGCGAGTGTTCAAGTTTAGTTTTTAATTCCATGTTTTGTTGTTGAGAACGTGCAATAAAAAGTAAAAAAAAAATAACTAAAACAATATTGGACCATTGTTTTTTTTAAATATTTATTTATTTTTCGCAAAATGTTTTCTGGTTTTTGTTGACATGAATGCTGCGACATGCATATGTGTCATAAGCCTGCTCTTTGGTTTTCCGCATTTTCTTTTGTGGGCATTATTTTCTTAATCCCGTTGGCATTTGAAAATAGAATTGGCAAGTTTCAAAGCTAAATTGACGCACTGGGGCAATAAATAAATAAATACATGTGAGCAAAGAACTTGTATTCAAGTAAGTCATGAAATCAAAGATTATAGTTTTTTAAAAGCCAAGTATTCTCGGCAAGTTAGCTAGAACTTTCTTAAAGCATAAACGTTACTAACTATAGTAATAGTTACTTACGTTTGGGACGAACGGACGCAATGTCAAAAAAGTGTGTTGAAAAAAAAAATTGTTATAAAGTTTGAAATATATTTAGAAGCGTTTATTTGCCAAAAAAAAAAAAAGAAATAAAAAGACTTTCATTGCTGCCAGACTCTAGCTACTTTGTTTACTTATGCCTTTGATCTAGCTGCTATATTGCCAAACAATTTAAAAGCTTCATTCATAGTTCAAATGTCACTCAGAGCTTAAGAAAAAAAAACACCCTTTAACGCAACGCATATTACTCATATTATTATGTGTATTATTTATTACGTACTTTATTAGTAGTTAGTGGTTTCTCTTTACTTTTCTTTTCATTATGTACTGCTTTTGTTGTCATTTGTTGTAAATTAATTTTTGGTTTTTCCTGTAATTTAGTTTGATTTTTTTCGCTTATTTGTTATTTTAGTTTAGTTTTATTTACTTTTCGGCAATAATAGCTCTAAAATAATTTGCTGTGTTTTTTTTTTTGTGTTTCATTTGATTTTCTTTTGTTTTCTTTTTACTTTAAAGTTTTTTTTTGACACGCTGCCCGTTTGATTTTATTACTGTTGATTTTTACAATATATTTTTTTTTGATTTTTGTTTTTTTCTTCATGCTTTAATTTATTTATTTAGTTATTTTTTTTTTATTGTTTTAATTATAGTTATTATTTTTTTTTTGTACGTATGCCTGGCAAACGCATTTGTATACGTATTTGATTTATTTTTTATTCCAATTTTTTTTTTTAATTTAATTTCAAATATATTTTAATTATATTTGTTTTGTTTATTTAATTATGCTAAAAAATGTTTTTTATTTTTATTATTTTTACTTGTCATTCAATTAACATTGTAAGTATTTTTTTCTTTCTGTGATTAAGTGTAAATGCATCAACAAAAAAATGTTGCAAATTTAATTAAAGTTTTGTAGACAAAAATGCAACACATAAACAAACAATTATTTAAACAATTTCATTTCAATTAAATTAACATTTCACATATTTTTGGTTGCAATTTCGTAAGTTTGATTTTTTGTTGTTTTTATTGTTGTTGTTTTTTTCTTTCTTTTTTTTACATTGCCTTTAACGTACTTGTAATTATGCTATTTTTATTTACTGCCATACATTTTTTTTTACAAATATTATTTACATACTTACATGCCTAAAATGCTGCACTGTTTTTATATTTTTTTTTTTTTGTATTTGGAGGGTAGGGTATACTTAATAAGTAATTATTTCGCCTAAAATGTATTAATTGGGTTTTTTGTTTCTTTGTTTTTTTTGAAGTGTTTTTTTTTTAATTTATTGTTATAACTCTTTTTATTTGTAATTAAGTTTAAGCAACACCCGCCCACAATACATTTTTTGCTTACATATAAAGTTTTGCCTTCTTCGTATATATTTTATACTTATGCTATGCTATTTATTTTTAATTTGTAACTAAGTATGCTTTTTCATTTCTTGTTTTATTTAATTTTTTGTTTTTGGTTTTGTAAAATGCAGAGTTGCAACCTTTACTGTAATGGCTTTTGTTTTTGCATGCATCTACGAATGCCTGCACTTAAAATTAAACACATTTAAAAATTATGCCGCATTCATTAATTTATTATGTTTATTTATTTATACCACACTTTAAACAATTCTTGTCTTGTTTGTATTATTGAATTTTAATTTGTTTATTATCTGTACGGTTTTTGCATTTAATTACTTTTTATCATTCCACATAATTATACATATTTATGTATATATATATAGAGAGAGAATTGTTATTATTATTATTACTTTTTTATAATTAATTTTACGTTTTATTTTTTTAGTAAACAAAAACCGTTACTTACTGACAAATATTTGTATGCCTTGACCCTACAACGATGTTCCGCGTGATGTGCGCACAACCCCTTTGTCATAATTTTTTGCATTTTTTGTTTTACTGTTAATTTGTAATTACAATGCATGTCGGCTGGCTTGTGGTTTTCTGATTGCAGTTTTTAGTTTTATTTTGTATTTATTTAATATTTTTTTTTATTTTTTTTTTTTTATTTTGTGTTATCTTAAACAACGCTGCAGGCAGTCGAAATTTATGCGTGGTTTGGTCACAGATTTGGCGCACCAAGTCGCACATTTGTGGCAATTGTGAGCAGCGCCAGAGCAAGCGTTGTGCCAATCTGTGTCGCACTGAACGCATTCGCAACGCCAGTCAATGCCGAATTGTCGGGATCGCCATTCGCACGTCGTTTCGAGCCCTCGAGGCCCAGCAGATTCGGTGAAATAGTTGTGGGCGGCGCCATGCTCAGCATAATGCGTTGCTGTACATTCTTGTGGAACACATGCAATATAGAGACCTCACAGAGCAGCAACAGGCTGGTCTGATACTTGGGCATGGCCTGGAAGAAGCCCTGCAACACCTGACTGTGCGGATAGATTTCGAGCGAGGAATAAGTGGCGGAGCCTTCGAAGGCATCCTGTGTAATGCGTTGAAAGGGTGTCTTGTAGACCTGCGCATGCATGAATGAATGGAACACATTAATTAAATGACATTTATGTCAGTTGGGGCCAAAGTAAAAATGCGTTGCCTACCTTACGTCCATTGATATACCAGGTTATGTTCGCCGGCGGATAGGAGGGACCCACCGTGCAGACGGCTTTGAAATTGTCATTTGCGCTGATCATTTTCTTATCGACTTGCATGGTGGGATCCTCCTTGGGCAATTCGATGACCTGCATATGTGCGGCACGTATGTCGGTGTGGAAGAGTGGTGCGTCCTCGGAAACTTCGCATTGATAGGTGCCGGTTAGTTCGCGTGTGACACCTTTTAGTGTCACCGATGTGGCATCAGAGTTGGTGAGCTGCAACGAAACCAAGAATACAAACCGGAAATGAAAACACATGTGTGCTAAATTTGTTTTAACCGCAAAATAGGTTTTGCTGCAGTTTTTGTTAACTTAATTAGCGCAAATTGCAAACGATGTCACAATACACAAAACCCAGGTGCAAACGGAAGTGAATGCATATTGGCAATCGATAAAGCAAATCAAGCTAGAACCCGCAGCGAATTGAAACTGCCCCCAAAGCACATGCAACGGTCGGCAGCTAAAGAAAATTGATGTGCTTTTAGTTTAGTTTTGTTTTTTTTTTATCTTTCCTTTTGTGCATTTGAAAGCGGCATTTGCCATTGCCACAAATAAAAGCCACTCGGCGTTTGTCTCTTGCCATGTGCACGTCGGCATTTGCGTTAAGCGGCTCTCACTCGCTGCACCTCAAAACATATGCATGCGTGTTGTTGTTGTTGTTGTAGTTGTTATTATTATTTTGTTTGTCTGCCTGCTGCTGTCTGTCTATTATCGGCTTGCCATTCGGCCTGTAAGCTGCTGAAAGTGCGCATAGTCGTGTACGTTCGCACATTTGCATATGTGTTTGCCTAAGCTCATGCTGCTCTGGCTACTTTTTTTTCTATTTTACTGTTACTGCGCTACGCGTTGACTGCCGCTGTCCTTGCTGTGTTTATTGGTCACAAGTAGTCGGGTTATTTGCCAGTTTTTACCTTTTTTTACATTTTTTTTTTTTTTTTTGTTTGGTATAGGTCTGTTTCCACAACTTTCACATTCATTCACATTTCGCAGCGATAGTGTTTGACGATAAACATGCCTCGACGTATAAATGCAACGTTTAAGCTGCTGCCCGTTTTCCGTTTCTCGTTGTCTGGTGTCCTCTTCCCGTTGCCATGCTTGCGGCTTACGTTTGTCGATGCGTCGTCGCTTAACGTTTGATGTTCGTTACATTGTCTCATCCCATGCATCCCACGCGAACATTCGAGCGCTGTGCGCTGTGCGCTGTGTGTTGGTTGCTGCTGCTGCTGCTGCTGCTCGTATTTGTGGCTGTTAGATTTGCCGACGTTGATCTTGTTTTGAATCGTAAAATGAAAACAAATGTTGAACGTAAGCATTGATAAGGGTTTCCGACTGCCTCTACACTGTTGGCTATTTGCTGCTGGCTGCTGCTGCGCTTGTTTTGCGTTTTCGTGGGCGTCTGCGTTTGCGTTTGAATTGGAGTTTGGTTGGTTGTGGTTTAGCTTCGTTTGGGGTTTGGCTTTTGTGCATTGGCTAGTGTTTTTGTAGCATGGTTTGTTGTTAGTTTTAAGCTTGTGGCGTACATTGAGAGCAAGCTCAGCAGATATACTGCCACAGCTTCTATAATTTGTGTAATATATTACGTATACGCAATGGTTTGCGGTGCATGTTACTTATAATATATTATTGTGAACAAATAATGGGCAAGTCACGCATATTGATGGTGAAAGTGGTTTTTAATTTCATTTTAATAAGCACTCAGAACATCAATTCTTGTGTGAAGTTGTTAATAGTTTATATGCCATTTCACTTTGCCTGGCATCTCTCTATTAATACAATTAACTTGCGACTTTATTATCTACCAAATGTTTTAAGTCATAGATGGCTTACCCACATTCATTCATAAATAATCTTACTAACTGAGTTTAAACTTATTGTTAGAAGTTTATCTGTCTATGATAAATTTGTTGCTATTCATCTTAGTGAAAACAAAGCAACTAACTATTGCCAACGGCGACAACGCTGACTCTAATAGTTAAACTGCAAGCGACACGTAATTAAATATGGCAATCCTTGCATCACATAGACAACAAGAACAACAACAGCAACAACGATGGCAGGAACAATAACAACAAAAGCAGCAGTAGCAGCAAGTAGCAGAAAACGCAAGAGAGAATTCACTTTTAATTTATTAAATTAAAATAACTTAAGCATTTGCCTTCATTCGTTAACATTTTTCATTTCAAACGAACACAACATTGCGCCGGAAGCGGAAGCGCGTGACAAACGCAAATGTCTGCCATTTGCTGAAGAAGTACGCGGCGCATACTTTTGCTTTTGCTTTCGCCTGTGCTACTTACTTGTGCGCTTGAGTGAAATAAAGTTGCGCTTTGCACAATACTTTTGCCCAGCACTCGTTTTGTTTCAGTTCTTGTGGTTGTTGTTGTTACTTTCTAGCATTTTTGTTAAATTTTATTTATTTGCGTATTTCCTTGCATTTGCAGCTGCGGAAAAGCAAACTTCGTTGCGAGTTATTAAAATAAAAAATTATGCTACTAAAAACCAATTTTGCAAGGCTTTGTGTGCACACACGCACGCAGTCACACACGCATACACTCACAAGCACACGAAGGCAGAGTGTGTGTTGCTGCAGTTGATGCATAAGATGATGCAGCCGTTGTGGCAGTAAGAAAAAAAAAACAAAAAAACGGAAAAATTAAAAAAGAAAAGATGGAAAAAACAAGAGTGAAATAGCAACAGAAGCAGTAAAGCTGATGGTGTTGTTGGTTATGCTGTTGTGGCTGTTGCTGGGGATGGCTATGGCAGGGAGTGCAGGAGGAATTGTTTCAATAATTCTGGCTTTATGAAATAATAACTTTACTGCAACAGTCACAGTCACAAAAGCAACTGCAGGGCTCATATACGTAAATGAGTGTCTACTCGCACAACAACAAAAACAATGCAAGCAACAACAAAAACAAACAACATGCAAGCAGCTCCTCAGTGAGCGAGTGCGGGAACGTTGGGACAATGAAACGTATGAATAAAAGGAATGGGAACGTATGAGCGAAGGAACGTATAAGCACTCATTTGCAGCGATGCTCTTGGCGCACGTTGCCATGTTCCGGCTTTTCTCGGTATTAATGTGGTTGTTGTTGTTGTTGTTGTTGCTATTTTGCTGCAGTAATTTTAATTTTGCAAACGTTGTCGCACGCCAGCCAAATCGACTTGGCTCGCCTTGTATCGCTCGACATCGCTTTGCATAGCACTTGCAAGGAGCCAGGAGCGTTTCTTGCACCTTTCAGTTTGCAAAAATATATTTCATTTTTATTTCTCTACTACCTTTTACTAAAGTTAATTGCATGAGTATATCGTGCCTATTTTAAGCTTTTACTTTTCATTGCAATGTAACGAATGCTTAAATTTAATAAATTTTATCAAGTCTGTGTTTTGCAGTGGCTACAGTTTATACAGATAGGGTAATGGAGCCAAATGAACTCAATAGTTAAATAGTTAAGCGTAAACGTTAATTTATATACCATTCAGTGACAATTCAGACTATAGGGCCATAGAAATATCAGCGAACCTCAAGGACATTCTTGTAAAAATGTTTGTTGGTGTATTGGCTGATGACTTAAAAATTCTCTAAACATGTCTGCTCATTGACGATAGAAACCTATAATTCGAAGTTAATACTATTGCTGGCAGTTAGGCAGACACGGTGTGACAGTTACATGTGTATGACTGTTTGAAATTATGGTTATTAAATCGATGCTGGTTGGCTAATAAAAATAGCCGAGGAGTAAAAATTATTTCCTGCTTCAGATCGCAATCATCAATGCGAAGTTGGTTTGCTCCGCTTTAAGCAAAAAAAGGGAGAATCTATTTTGCGCCCATGGCATATCAAAATAATTGTCAACTGAGCCTTAAGCCGCTCATGTACAGTTGCTTGTTTCTCACATGCGCTCGAGTGCTGCTGAGTGTGTGTGTTTTTGTGTGTGTGTGTGTGTGTGCCTCATCTGGTTGCTGTTACTGCCGCTTGCAGTTCGTTGCATGCAACACTTTATGAATTATTGCTGTATGAGCGAGTCAAGTCGCGACGCAACAACACACACTACACACATACACACTCAACTCACAAGCGACGCCAACACTCACACACACACACAAACACATGCACATGCAGAGCCGCCAAGTAACGTCAAGTGTGCTGCCAGCAAAACTGCTCGCCGCTGCTGCTGCTACCCAATTCGCATACGAGTACACAACGTATTATGTCATGCCGAATTTCCGTTGCCTTGAGCTGCATTGTAACTAACGGCGCGCCAGACTTGCGCACGGCTGCCACCCGCCGTCATCGCCCAAGCTGCCGAGAACTTCGCGTAGCATTGCAACGCGTCTGCATAACTCAAACCGTCGCGGCTTGTTTTGGGTTTAGTTTTGGTTGCGCTACGATTCGGTTTTTTTCCTTTCTTTCATTTTTCGGACGAAGAGCTATGGCATTTTGGTTAGTGGTGGGTGCATGTAGTTGTTGAAGTTACATTCTATGTTGCTGTTGTTGTTGCCGTAGCAAATTCACAACTCCATACCGACCACAAATTTAGTGAATGAGATGTTTCCGGTGCGGTTGTTGCCATTGCCGTTCTGCTTTTGAAAATTTTGGTGTTTGGAAAATGCATGGCTTTACTTTCGGTTTGTTTTTTACTTATTTTATATTTTTATTATTACAATTGCCAGTCATTGTTGTCGTTGTTGTTGTGGTTTACATTGTTATTTTCTGCTGCATATTCCGGCATTGTGGCTGTACAGTAAGTTGCCACGTTTGCATTTATTTATTAACAAAAATAATCACAAACAAACAAAAAAATGAAAAGAAAACAAAAAAGAAATACGAATAAAAATGGCAATCAAAAAAAAAAAAAAATAAATAAATTTTTATACTTTTGTTGCGGTTTGATTTATTAGAAATTTGTCAATTTGTTGCCCCTTCCACATACAATAAAATCATAAAAATATCAACAATATTGTGCTCTACATCGATTTAAAATAGTTCGAAACAACAATTACTGAAATAGGCAACGAGTAAATAAAACTCAATATCAAGTGTGCAATTTGTTTTTTTTTTTTTTCCATTTTTTGGACGTAGTTTCAGATTTTCATTTAACTAAAATCATGGAAAAATCCGTTTGATGCAACTAAAGCCTAGAATAATATTTTTAAAAGTAATTTTCTTAGTTGCATTACACAAAAATGAAAAACAAAAACTGGAAACAGACAAAACCAAAGTACAAAAAAAAAAAAAAAATACATAAAATACCAAAGTAAGTATTTTTCATTTGCATTTGAATTTGGTTTTGCTGTAGGTCGGTTTATTATTTTTATTTTTTGTGACCCGTTTGTAGCTAAGTTTTAATTTTTTAATGGATTGCGTTTGCAACAACATAAAATGCCAAAAATTACATAAACGCCAGTGACGGCGACGGCAACGGCAACTGCAACAAGGACAGCGCTGCAGAAGAGAGTCAGTGAGTCTGCGAGCGAGCGGTCGCTGGAGAATTATGTGTGCTTTGGCCAAAAGGCGCAGTGCCGGAATTATGCACGACAGCGTCATGTTGAAAGGATTAATTTCAGTTTTAGGTTTTCCTTTTGCATGCATTTTTTTTTTGTGTGTTTCTCTTTCCTTTTCCACTATTTAGCTGTGCGCTGCTATCGAGAGTCCACATAGCACAGCCATATTATGTAATAGCTTAAGCAGAGTAAGCTGCTGTGGATATGTATGTGCGCTGGCTTGCATATTCGACAGAGCCGCTTTGGCTTGGCAACGAACAAGTGTGAATATAATTAACAGCGCAGCCGAAAATGCTGACGTGTAAGGCACTTTTGAACTGAATATGAAACCAACAACGATAAAGAAAAAAAAAGTCATACTGTGTATTGCTGTCAGTTTTTCTTATTAAGTATGTAAGCATGTATTGCAAGAATATACAAGAAGAAGAAAAAAAAAACAACAACAATAGCATATAGGCATGCAAACCCATCGGCATGGCCTGCGGCAGAAGTTACAAATTTTAATGCTGCATAAATCCTGTCATGGTGACAATTATTTGAACGCGTCGGAAAGTAGAGAAGAAAATGTTGAAAACTTTGGTGCGCATTTATTTGCTTTTTTTTAAATTTATTTTACTGGCTTTTTTCTGTATTTATTTGCATGTTTTTTTTTTTTTATTTTGTGCATAAGAAGTTTTGTATTGGTTTAAACTTTTGAGTGTGCCTGTGCTCGCTCTCTGTGTGGCATAGGCATTTGCTTATGTGGTGGTGTATGTGGGAGTGGTTGTATGAGCTGGGTAAGTAGCGTGTTAGATTGTGCAAGTGGCTTAGCTTAAGTATTAAAAAGTTTTACGTTTGCTTATATATTTTATTTTTATATACTCATAGTATGCCTTATTAAGAACCAGGCTGCTTTGCATAAAGATTAACGCCACGATTGCAAAATAAACAATAACAGACAAGGCAGCGACAGGGCAGGGCAAACGTCTGCGACACAAAAGGGCAAATGTGTTGTGTGTTAAGGTTGACATTACTGACATGGCAAAAAAAAAAAAAAAAGCCTTATTATAACAGGTTTGTGCATTGTGTCGTAAAAAAGTTTTACTTTCACCGTATATTACTTAACTGCTGCCATATGAGACGCAGAGTTGCTATGCCGCATTATCTTGTGATTAAGGCTCGTTAAAGAAATTGCATTAATTAAACAGTTACGGGTTAATAAGCGTCCACATCGTTACTTGATGTTTAACAAAGTTCGGTCGAGTAGATTTAGTTTGCTGAATAACAGCGAATTGGCACTTATTCGTAATTGTGCCAGGCACTCCCTTTTGTGTTGCTAGCCAATTCAGTAGCGAAAGTACACACAGGGTGAATCAATTAGAAGTTTTTTTATAAATTGTCAAAAAAAAACCCACAAACAGAAATTGGATCTCCGAATCTTTATTAAGTCGTGAAAGAACGTTCTCTGATATTTACTTTTTAAAAATAATTATATTCAAATGTTGGTCAATTTTTCCACCAGCCCATAAAAAACACCAAACAGTGCATTTTATTGGAGGTAACGGTAGTTTGAGAGTTGCAAGTGGCTTCCCAGCCCGAATGCTGCAGTTCGGTTTATTGACATAGCCATTGAGCCAGAAATGTACCTCATCACTGAACAAAATTCAACGCGAAAATAGCGGATCTTCGTTGAGTTATTCCAGAGCCCATTTGGAGACGTTGTTGCGGTGTGAGTCTTTCCCATGATGATATGTCAAATATTACTGAATAATACTCATACTTATTCTCGATCAAAACAAATTAATAAAATTAAATTCTATCAAGTTTTTGATTACCTAAATCAAACTTAATGTTTGGAGTCACTGATTGAAATTATTTGCAATGATACAACATGTGTTTATCCTAGTGGAGGCCACTGAGAAGTATATGGTAACTGGTATCTGGTAACTGCACAAAAGGCTAAACTAGCAAGGGAAGTGTCAACATAAAGGTACTCATGGACATGTCAAACACAGAGCCATGTTGTGGTTTAAGACATAAAACTCGAAGCTCAGCTGACAAAACAAACCAAAAAAAAAAAACAAAAAAAAAAAATGGTGACGGCATCCAACTATGGAGTTCCGCCTTAAACTCAAACATTGAAATCCTTCCGAGCTGAATTGCCGAGATATATCTGCTGACTTCAAGCATAAGAGAAGTCTCCAAAGCTTTTGTGACAACAGTCATCAGCTCCAAGGTTTCACATGTTGCTTTTGATCTCATATGTCTTTAATTGCATACGTTTGGTATAAGAGTCTACTTATTGCTGGCAAGACAAAATTAACCAAAAATAAAAAAAATGATCATATTAATTACTGTCAATGTTGATAAAATATAATGAATAAAATAAAAAAAAAAAAAATGAAAGGGAAAATGTCAAAGTGATTGTGAATACTGCACAAGGTCGCTTGTGTTATTGTACGTAAGGCAAAGCTGTGGCTTAAGCACAGGCAACCAACTGTGAATGTTTGCCCAATTGAGTTTTTCAAGTGAGTCATTTAACAAACAGCAAATGGCAAATGGCCATATGCCATATGCATAGACCACTTGCGCAAGGCAAAACGGACAACATTAGGGCAAGCGTTTGCCACTTTGACGGCAGAAGCGAGATCCTTACACATAAGCTATGCTATGTATATACATGCATGCGTCTAAAATTAAAAAATGTAATTACATTTAGCAGGTCTTTCATGCAATCCATATATACATCTGGAGTGTTTTTGTTGTAATTCTCTTTTGTTTTTTTTTTTTGTTTTTTTTTTTTTTCTATATCTACGCTTGTATGTTCGTTTTTTCTGTTTTATGTTTTTTTTTGCAATTTCCATAATGGAATCAAAATGAGTTTTGCAGGCAAGCAACGCAAACAAGGCGCACAGCCACCTGGCGTAGCAACGTCACGATTGCTTTGTTTTATTTTCAAGCAAATGATGCTTTGAATGACTTTTGAAGTCTGTCGACGCGTCAAACATGCAGCAGCGGCAGCGGCAGCGGCAGCGGTAGTGGTAGCAGCGTGTAAATGCAACGCCAAAGCGGCACAGCAGCAGGCCAACGAAGGCACGCATACAAGCTGCGGTTATGTAGCACTGCCACAGTGCCTTGTGCAACAGCAACAGCAACAGCAACAGCAGCCGGTACTGGATGTGAGCGACAGTGATGGAGTGAGTGTGTACGCTTGTGCATATGTGTGCGCGTGAGGGGTGCATTAGACTTACACATGTGTGTGTGTTGTTTGTTGTTTTTTCTTTAATATGCATACATTTACATTCCAATAACGCTCAAGTGGGCGCTCGAGTGCACTTGACGCTGCATGAAACGCCGCAACATATCTATCCATATACAGCATAGCTAACATATTTGCACAGCGGGGGCGGTTATATGTGTGTGCATGTGCATGTTTATGTATGTGTGTGTGTGTTTGTGTGTGCCGCGCATATTTGCATGCGGATGGTTGTCAGTCGCAGACATATGTCTCTTGAGTGCTTATGGGGGATAGATGGTCGGTGATGGGTGTGTAGCAGCGAGCGTAGAACGCTTGGCTGTGCAGCTGTTAGCTGTTTTGAGTGCTTTGCTTTCGAGTGGCAAAACAGTCGCTCGCTGGCTGTAACAAATTTCCATAAACTGCCACCCAAGCAGGGCCCAACCGCCTGCGCACGTTTTGACCAACCGACAAACAGGCGTAGCACGCAAAAACATAACAAACATGCCAAACAGCCGCCATACACACACAAACACATACACACACACACACACACACACACACACATACGCAAACGGGGCGAGACTTGACGCTTAAGTAGAGTCAATATGCAAACACATCCACAGCAACGCACACACAACGTAGCCCAAGCATGAACTTTTCTCATTAAGCGTGTTTAGTAGTTAAAATGAATTAGTGAATATATGCGCATAGAAAGCGAGAGCAAAAAGAGCGCAAAGCAAAAAACACAAAAAAAAAACAACAACAAGGAAGCAAAAACAAGTGCAGCTGAAAGCAAAAAAAAAAAAAAGCAAAGCAAGTCAAGTTATAATATTTTAATCTCAATTACAACACTTGCCACAATTTGCACAACTTGCGACGTTGTTGACGTAGTCGTCAGCGTCACCGTCGCCGTCACTGTCACCGTCGCCGTCACCGTGGTCGTCGCCGCTTAATGGCTGCACATATACGCTTACGTAAGCGCATATGTAAGCTTCAGCGTAAACGTATACGTAACAATTTCACTTGGCGCGCTGGTGCTGTTTATTATTATTACTCATAAGCCACACAATTGTTGCCAGCAGCAGGATCAAGAGCCAGGGTGGGGGCAGAGGAAGCAACAGCAGCAGCAGGAGCAAGAGCAGCAGCAAGAACATTGCTGGCCAAGTTGATTGTGTTGCTCTTTGACAGCAGCATAACTTAAAAATTCTATTTAGTTGGCATGTTTTGCTTCTCTTTTTTTTCCTTAGTGTTTCTCTTGCTTCGTGTTTCTCTTTTGCTTTTTTTTTTACGTATTCTATTATTTTTTCATTTTGTTTTTTTTTTTTTTTTGCTGCTGGCTTTTTGCAGTTGTTTCAGTTGCAGGGCTGTGTTGTTGTTGCATTTCATTTCTATGCAATGTGATATCAATTTTAATGAAAACCTTGGGGCTTTTGCTTAATTTTTCTCAATTAAGCAGTTCACACCGTCTACGTTGTTTAATTTTTATTGCTATGTCTTTTGTTGTTGTGGTTATTGTTGTTGTTGCATCTTAATGGCTGCACTTCACATTTCCGTTTAGCAGCATTTCGCACCGCAAGCATAGACAAAAACCGAATGCATAAACGAGCCAGCGAGCCAGTGCGCCAACAGGCCAGCGAGTGTGCGAAGGAGCGAAAGCACGAAATCAACCTCAATAACTTATCCTTACGGATATTGGCCAAATAAGTGGAATTTTTGCATTTGTAGTTGTTCTTGATGTTATTGCTGCTGCTGCTGCTGCTGTTGCTTTTGTATGCTACTGACTGCATTCAAGCAGCTCATGCTGCCTGCACAGCCAATGGCATAGCACGCATTGAGCGCATTTTAACCTTCGGTTTTGCATTTTTTTAATTGCACTTGTCTTGAAAGCATTTGCATTAGTTGAAAATTCTTTCTTCTGTGTTATGTTTTATGCACTTCTGCGCTGCTACGTGCGTTTCACTGTGTGCATTTACGTATGTGTATGTGCGGATGTACACCGTGGCATTATGCACTTCACCTTTTGTGGTTTATACCTCATTGCAGCTCAAGGCGCATTTTATGCTTGTTCGCATGTCTCAACTTTTGACAGCAGCAGGAATATTAAAAAAATAAAGAACGAACAAAAAATAAAAAAAGGAAAAATAGTTACCTGCATTGCAGCTGCTGTAGCTTGTGGGTTGTTATTAAAACTGAAAATTAATTTCTTTTCGGTCTTTTACAAGGTATTTTGTTTGTTGTTTTTGGTTTGATTACGCTTTGCACTGCAAGTAGGCTACAAATTTGCGCATTAACCTTAATTTCACTTTGCGTGCAAATAAATTCCAATTGGTTGAGTTTCAAATGAATTTCGAGTGCATAGTGAAAAAACAATTTAAACAAATTGATTACTTGTGCCAATGCCAAAAAGAAATCAAAAACAAAAAACACACACACAAATAAAAAGGGAAAAATTATTTTAGAAAAAAACATTTTGTACAAAGTCTCTTGTAATCAGTTTTTATGTTTAATGTCTTGCTGCTCTCTGTTCTCTACACTGTTCTGAGCTGCTCTGCTCAAGCGTTCTCATTAATTCGTTGCTTGATTTTTTCCTTTTTTTTATTGTGGTGCCCTCCCTCCACATTTTGTGGGTTGTTATTCAACTTGAAACGCGTGCAAATGAAATATTTAATTAGTGCGAAAATTTTCTTTTGAATGCTAATTAGTGGCAAATTTACATTTTTTTCTTACCCTTAATAATATTGTTGTTGTTATTATTGTTGTGCGTTGTTGTACGTGTTGAGTAGGGTTCAAAAGCAATTTAATAAAAAGCCATTGAAAAAATTACACAAAAATCGACAAGCAGAAATAAAGAGAAAGTAAAAAAGAATCAAACAAACAGAAAAAATACCATGAAAAAAGGACAAAATGTAAGCAGCAAAATCGAAGCAAATTAATCAACTCATGCTAACAACCCTAATAACAATTTTTGCAGCAAAGCAGCGCAGCAGCAGCCAGCATACATCCCAAACCACGCGCGGACTTAGGTTCCTCAAGCAAAATTCAGCTATAATTTATTTCGTGAAATGAAAGACGCAAATTATTTTCCTTTTTTTCCAGTTTGTTTTTTTTTCTCTCTCTCTTCTGCCGCAACGCATAATCATTGATTTATACAATATTTTTATTTATTTATTTTTTTTTTTATACAAACCACTTACGTATTGCAACAAAAAGAAAAAAAGAGAAAATAAATAAATAAATAGAAAACAAAACAAGTGCCCAAAAAAATGGAAAAATTGAAAACATGAAAAAAATGGCATTTGAAAAATTGCTTGCTTGTAAATGAGTTTTGTTTCGATTTTTCTATGCACGCTTGTTTGAGTTTTCAATTTGCCGGCAGCAACAGCGACGCCGAGCAGCAGCAATGCTAAATTGAAATAAAGTTGGCATTTATTTATGTTTATAATTTTGTTGCATACTTTTGTGCGTTCTGCTAATGAAGTATCGTATGGAACATTCTAAATACAAATGCTTCTTGGCGTGACTCAGTTAGTTACGTCAGTCAGTCGATGTACTATTAACAATATTATCTTAAAGAAAATCGAACACTCAGGCAGGCATAAAATGAATGTAAACATTTATTCTTATTAAACGGCAAAGCAAAACAAAATGCTTGACTGTATAAAAATAACGAAGACGTATATGCTTTAAAAGTACTCAACAGATCTTAACTTAGATTTTTGATAAAGAAAATCTAAGCTACAACTACATAGCTTCTTGATACAATATTATGTAAAGTAGATAATTTTGGCAAAGTTTAATGTGGTTTGTAAAAACTGTTGACTGTGTGCTTGAGCAATAATCTCTTTCAAATTTGTTGAATTTGTTGAAACTTTCACACTGTAGCCTTGCATGTGCAATGCAGGCTCTCTTAACGTGCACGTTTATAATAATCTAAAAAAAAAAATAATGAAAATAAAGCCAGTAGCGTGACAACTGATTCCATACCATGATTCAAAAGCTGCGCATTTACTTTTTGTTTGATTTCACTTAACTGACGACTATTTTAGGCTAAACTTTAATTACGCGCTTGCACAAATACTCACATTTTAGCCGGTAACTCACGCGCGCGCAATTTTCTATTTATTTCAAACTCAAATTTGCTAATAGCAAACGAAAACTAAAACAACAGTCAGCCAAAGTTTTGCAAATACAAAAGTGCAAAAATAAAAACATTAAAATGGGTAGGAAAAATGAAAAAAAAAAATAAGAAATCACGCACGAATGCGCATTTGGCAGTTTTCGCTTGGTTGTCAATTTTGCGTCGACGGTATTCAGGCACAAAACAAAAAAAAAAAAAAACATTAAAACAACAGCGAAAACTACATAAACACGAAAAGCAAAAATAAAACCGAAAAAAAGGTAACAAAACCATAAAACAAATAAAAATAATAAAGCAAAACGGCGGCATTTGCTACTCTTTACGCTCTGCCAACGATTTCTATGCCACGCTTTGTGTATTCAACATTTAAATGTTTGCACAATATTTGAATTTAGCATTGCTCAACATTTGCCAAACGCAAAAAAAAAAAAAACACGATCCACACACTCGCATACACGTTGAACTATTTGCCAAGCAATGCGTGCGGCGTGTAGGTACGTTGCTGGCATTCATTTGGCTGGCTAAGTGCCGCACGGCATTTTGTGATTTGTTGCGCAAATTGACAACTTCCAAATGCATTTTCCGCATTTCAATAAAGTTGCGTTGCAGACTTTCGCCTGGCTGCACATTTGCGGTGCGGTGTGAAGAGGTGCTGCGTCAACGTTTGCATGCAAGTAGCTAAGCAGGAAATCCACCCTGCCACTGAGCCAAACAGCCACAGTGAGCTGGTGGGCAGTTGCTGTATGTAATGCAAGTCGGCGTTGCCTTTTTCGCTGGCACTTTTCATGCACTAGCCACGACAATGATGCTGCCAACGCCAATGCAACCCACTGCGAAATTTGTGGTTACGCATTTTCCGCACATTGATTGCTGGCAGCGCTTGATAGTGTATAAGTGTGTGAGTGTGTGTGTGTATGAGTGCGAGTGCAAGTACACTCATTTTGCATTGCATTGCATCGGAATCGACATACCACATGCCAACCAGGCGTGCATGCATCACTCGCTTGCTGATGGCTATGCTCTGCAATGCGCCGAGTTTTACAACAGCTACGGCTAAATTAGCAAGTTTGGAAGTTGCCTGTTGCCAGTTGCGTAGCAGATTCTTTGGCTAGCATTCAACCAAGTTTTGTTATTAATCTCTGCAATTTGCACAAGATGCTACTAAGCAGCTTTGAGTGATTTGCACTTGCTGTTTGCAGAGCAGTTGCATGAGTGCTTCTTGATGTATGAGTTTCATGAGTTTATGTTGCGGAATCAAACATAACGTAGCTCAACTAAATATAGGACTGGCAGATATCATAGTAACAGCTTATAAGTTCAATTTTGATATAATATAAGAAAGTTCAATTAGGTTCTTAGAATTTTAAGCAGACAACTTTATTTAGTAATAACTTGCATCTAGTTAAACAGCAGAAAATTATTGGAAAAGCGACAAACTGATAATGTGACTAGAAAGGCAGGGCTATAGTCGGGCGTAACCGACTATAGAAAACCCTGTACTCAATTCAAAACTGAATATATTTTTTTATCGCATCAATATTTTGTATTCATTATGTAAGGATATCTCAAGAAAAAAAATTTTTTTTTCTTAATAAAAGCCATTTTTCGGCCGATTGTACCTATGGCAGCTATATGTTATAGTAAACCGTTATTTATCATGTTTAGGAATACGATTTTATATTATTTGAAATCAATAAAGCCAAAATTTGGTAACGACATCTTAATAAACAAAAAAGTTTTTCTCAGTAAATGTTGTTTTTCGGCCGATCGTTCCTATGACAGCTACATGATATAGTAAACCGATATATATAATATTGAGATATGTAATTGGACATTAACTAAAAGTGCTAAATCAAAAATTTGGTGAAGATATCTTGAAAAACAAGAGGGTTTTTGTTACTAAATGTGGGTCTTCACCCGATCGTTCCTATGGCAGCTATATGTTTAGGTCGAATATCGAGAAAAAAAATTAACTTGTTATGCCGATGGATTGGGAGATCGTGCCAAATTTGGTGGTTGTAGGTTTTACCGTTTCCGAGATCCGTTTGTTCATACGGACGGACAGATACACAGACAGACGGACATGGCTAGATCGATTCGAATTTTGATGCTGTTTATGAATATATATTCATTATGGGGTCTGCCACGCCTCCTTCATGCCGTTGCATACATTTGCACAACTTTAATATACCCTTTACCATTTTTTGGTACAGGGTATAAAAACACAACTGAGCTAAGTCCTTGTAACCTGAAATGGGTTGTAGCTGGTGTCTTGTTGGAAATATTTCACTTTTAATGTTTACTGTATTGCTGACAACAATTCACTGATTATATGTTAAAATTTAAATATATATATAAATATTATGTATACATTAATTATGGCAAAAATTTTACATAATTGTAAACAAATACGTAAGGAGTCTGTGATTTAATTTAGTATAGAATGTTTTTTAGTGATCGCAGTGCAAATTTAACATTTTTTATGAACATTTTTTTATTTAAACTTATTGCTGCGGTTTGTTGTTTTACTTTTTGCGTCAACCATATTTAATATTAATGAACGTTTTTTCCTATTTTCGCTTGTTATTAGGTAATGACACGTTTTCTACTTTTTTAAATACAGAATCAAATTTTTTTATACACTACAAATTCAACTATATCGTATATTATGTAAGGCTTACGCGCATATATTTCATAACAGACTTAATTTTTTGCTATTATTTGAAAGCTTAGCGCATGACACGGTTTCATTTGAAAATCATATTTTGCTACTTACATCAACATTAATGCCAGACACGGGAAAGACGAGCGTTGGCGGCGATTCCTGTGGCACATAGCGATAGAATTCCTCATTGCCAAAGTACCAGCGTACGGAGTACAAGGCCGCCTGTAAGCAAAGAGACAAGCAAAAGAGGAAGGCAAAAATATAGTACACACATACATTGCGCGTTCACTTGTATACGTAGAAGGCAACTTGTCTGAGTTGAGGTAGCAGAGCAGAAATAAGTAGAACTACAGCAACAGCAACAGCACCGCCTTGAGAAGGAACGCAGCCAGGCAGGACTTATGGCATTGTAATTATAATAATTAAGTATGCCGTCTGGTATTTAATGAAACTGCTTACTGCGCCCCTGCTCCCGGCTCGGAGCTCGCTACTTGCTGTGTGTGCTTTACGCTTACCTGCTCCAAATCATATTGACACGAGAGGGTTGCTGCATTGCCCATGATGACTGCTTCCGGCACGAATATCTTAAGATCCTTCAGACAATGCGCTGCAATGGCAAAATAAGCACAACAACAATATGAGTGTTCATGCGTATTCGAGTATATACGTATAGTAAGTGTTAAAGTAAGCGGGGTATTAAACCGTGAACTGCTTAAACTGGCAATCGATCGCTCAAGTGCCGCACGGCAGACTGAAATTAATATTTCGCAGCACAAGCGCAGCCAGAAGTAGACCTAAAGCGTCAGTGTATGTGCCTGTGAGTGTATATGTGTGTTGTTGTTGTTTTTATATTTTATATTCACTTTATCCTTGGGCACGCGCCTTTTGCGGCAACAACGTATGTAAATGCTTTCATTTGATAGACTTTTGTTGTATTTTTTTACAGTCGCACTTGTGTCCAGGCGAGCGAGCGCCTCAGTTCAATTCGATTATGCAATTATGCATTTCATGTGCAAAAACTTAATTACTACAAAAAAATTTAAAAAATAAAAAATACCTCACTGCAGCAGTTAATGACGACATGCACGCACTTTGTGGGCGTTTGAATGTAGTCAAGTGGTGGACTCTGCTGTGCGCTTTAATTTATGACAGACATGTGCGCACCTTTGGCGCTTAATCAAAATGAATGGCGTTGCGCATTGACTTTAGGTTGGTGGCAATATATTTTTTGTTTTAAGACTCTCTTTAAAATAAGTAAATTTTTTTAAGCAGACTGCTTCACTACAGTGCTTAGGAATTTCCGACTCAACTTAAGTTTGCTTTTCTTTTTTTTTTTAAATTTGTATTCATTAGCTAAATGACGCAATGCTCAATAAAAATACAAAATGAGTCATTTATAAGATATCAACAACTTGGTTTTATATAAATTTACTTTTTTTTCAGGATTTGATTTTACTTGCCTTTGCCCACACTGTACCTAATTACTGGGCTGGGTATGGGTACCATCTGTCAGTCGGTCAATTTAACTGCCGCAGCTGTGTGATTTTTGCTCAAAGGTACTTTGTGTTTTTATTATTGAATACACAGTGGGGCCGAAATTATGCCTTTAATTTTGAGTTGTTGTTATATTCTTAGCAATTTAAGTAAAATAATTCTGTAAAACGTTTTGCTAAGGCAGCTCTAAAATGGAACTTTTGCCTTTTGCTTCTAACTGAATAATTTTCAATAAATGTAAACATTTCTAAGTGGCTAAGTAGAGTATTGAACTTGTGGGCTAGTAAAGCTTGCTTAGCTATTATAGCGTCTCAGATATAAAACTTGGAAAATTATAAGAAGAAAATGACGAGACTAATAAGACTATCGTCTTTAGTGGCTGTGATAATAGATTTGAAATAATAACTTATGGCAGTTAAAGTCATTATAAAAACATATGCATTCAAAACCTTTTATATTCATAAAACCGTACCCAAATCAATTAACTCGAACTAGAGTCCAGCGAGAGAGAGAGAGAGAGAATATGTGTAAACATGTATTGCCTACCTTTAGGCTCAAATTGTGTACGGAACATGACATAACAGTTTACAGAATATTTTTGATCTGATTATTGCATAACATGTGTAAACATTTTACCGATGTGTCTGATGTCAATCGCATTGGCATGTCCTTAAGCTGTGCTACACTTATTCAACATTTGTACTCTGACTCGCTCGCTATGGTGAGCTAGTATATAATTTTCGATTTTATTTTTGGTTTCATTTATAACAAGTAAAGTGAATATAACGCTGCTAAGTAGGTGCTTCAAAGTATTTCATTTTTATTGAAGATATTTATTTTTTCTTTTTCTTTGGCTTAACTTCAAGGTCGAAACATTTTTATTTTAATAAAGGTAGATTCGGGTATCAAACCATGAACCTTTTGCATTCGAGTGCAATACACTAACCATTGAGACGTGCCGACGACTATAAAAAAAATGGAATTGCTAATGCAAACATTAATAATTCAACATTTTGTGTCATCGAACAGCGTGCAAGTTTTTAGGGTTTTTTTTTTCTTTTCTTTTTGTATCTTTTTTGCTGCTGCAAAATCGTTTCGTTTTAATTTTGGAAAATTATTATTTCGTTTGTGAATTAAATTGTATTTTGCGTTGCTTTTTTTTCAGTGAGTAAGAACATTTACCGCATACATATTCTGTCAATCTGTCAAAGCTAAATATACTCGAATATGTAAGTATGCGTCTAGAAAAAATATGTAAATATGCAAAATGCAGCATAAAGCTTGTATAAACTTTTCTGTGCAGCGCAAGCACAGAGAAGTGGCTTTGACATTTTGCACTCATTGCCACACCAGCCTAGTCTGCCGCTGCCGACGTCGCCAGTCAGACACACATTTGTTGCCAATGCGCTGCGTTTAATATAATTTATTTTATTTAAATTTTACACATTTTTGGTTTTTTTTCGCATTGATGTTGCCATTTTTTTTTGCTTTGCGCAATGCTGAAGCTTGCGAGCGTCAGCCATGTTTAATTGAAACATGGCGCCCACCCGTGTCTCGGCGAGTGCGAGTTTACGCAAACAGACACATTGTCGCGCGTTAAATCATTAATATTCAGTTATACTATGCACGTATATTGATTGAGTTGGCGCAGTTGGCAACGGCATTGGCATGGGTGGGGACGGGGTGTAGGCATGGGCATTATTTGCATATACAGGCAGTCGCGCATAATTTTTTTCGTTTTTTTTTTTACTTCGGTTTGTCGCTTAACATGGCGCATGCATAATGTGCTCAGGCTGTTAAAAAATAAATTAACTGCAATGCATTACTGCGGACTGCCCGACGTCGTGTCTCCCCACTCGATTGCTTTGTTCATTATGCACATTGTAAATGCGGTTCGCCGAATTATGGCAACTTTAATTGGACAAACCGATATTAATCAGTAAGTTAAACACAAATGCGCAAATATCAAGTAACGCACTGCAATTCGACTCAACACAGCACACTCATGACACGACACAATACAACACGACTTGACTCGACACGACACGACACGGCTCGTGCGTAGCAACAAACACGTACACGAGCCTGTAATGTTTAACAAATTGACAGCTGCAGCACGTGTATGCACGCGTGTTTGTTTGTTTGTTTGTTTGTCTGTCTGTTTGCTAGCATGCAAACGTGTGTGTGTGTGTGTGTGTGTATGCATGTTGGCTTAATATTATGTAACAGTTATTTGCCAAATTAAATAATCAATTTTAACCACATATGGCAAATGCAATTGGCATAATAAATAAATAAACAAAATTGACATATGAATGCATGAAATTTAATAAAATTGCCCACAAATTATGACAAAGGTCTAACAAAATCAAAATCAAACAAATAAAAAAAAAAATATATAAAAACGAAACCAAAAACAAAAATAGCGAAAATGGCTTGGAATAAATTAAAATGTCTGTAAATTATTTTATTTGCATTTATAATTTCTTTTTTTTTGTGGTTTTTTTTACTTACCGCTGAGTATTATTTGCGAGATAATAAACCAAATTAATGCAAACATGTTGGCTATGCTCAGCAGACCGCTACGAGTTCGACGTTGCGTCGTCATATTAGCAGAACCTGGGGTGAGGTGGGCGCCTACGTCTTGGTGCGTCTTTGGCTGCAAGCAAACAGAATACAGAAGAGTTATAATCAGTAAGCGAGTAAACTTGGCAACTTAGAGATATAATGTATTGAATATATAGAGTGAGAAAGGGAGTGGGATGCTTCTATACGCTTACTGCGCGACAGTTGGCAAAAGCACAGTTAGCAAGCAACAACAGCAGCAGCAGCCGGCACCTATGTGTGTGCATAGATTCTCCCATAATCGATACGTCGTTTGTAGTCGTTTGTGGCTTATCTTTCATTTTACTGTAGCATGACAAGCTCGCAAACTTTTTACTTTTCGCTTTTAAGTTTTTCTTTTTTTAAGTTTGTTTTTTGTTTTTGTGTTTTTGTGTTTCTTCAAGCGGCAAAGCATTTAGCAATGCAGGAACTTTCTTGCTGTCTTTATATCCTAGTGTTTTTGTTTTTTTTTTTTTTTATTTCTTTGGATTTTTGTTTTACTTTTCTTTTTATGCTCAGGCTTTTCCTCCGTTTCATTTTCAGTCTTGTTTTTGTTTGCTTTCATATGCTTGGTCTGCTGTCTGTTTGCGCGGTGTTAAAGGATTGACTACTTGGCCAGACTAGACAGCGACTGTCGGAGACTGTCAAACGCGCAAAGCGCTGACAAGCTTTGTGCTTGGGTGTGTGCGTGCTTTACGTATGTGTGTGTGTGAGAGAGTTAGGGGGTGGAGTGTGCGGGTCTGCATTGAGTTACGCGGAATGGCGCTTAAGCTGCAACTATGTTGACACAAAGAGATTTACTTGCTAGACTTTTGTCAGCTGCCTCAGCAACGTAGAATACTTCAATGTTCAAATTTGACTGTTATCGCATACTCTGCGCCGCTAAGCAACGAAAGCAAAATATCGATTTTCGACAAATACAAAAACGAGGCAAAGTACAAAAATAAAAAATAGGAAATTAAAGCTGCAG
Source organism: Stegana nigrithorax (assembly GCA_037044495.1). Taxonomy (NCBI): domain Eukaryota; kingdom Metazoa; phylum Arthropoda; class Insecta; order Diptera; family Drosophilidae; genus Stegana; species Stegana nigrithorax. The sequence goes on from JBAMBQ010003439.1 coordinate 156,162, forward strand.
TTCAATAGCAGCGACATTCTGAATACCTGCATACTTTTTTCTAAGACTTTCAAAGGATGTCGGCTAGGGAGCCAATAGTTTAGTTTTTGTGGCATTATGCACTCAAGGGACAAAACTTTTATATTCGTTTGATTGTCACAGGACACATGTATATCTTTGCTGATAAAACCTTTGAACAAATATCTTGCTGGCTTTTTTTATTAAAATGTTTACTTCTGCTTCAAAGGAACTGCGTGAGGGGTACTTATCAAGAAATTCTTATGGGTAGCGGAATGGCCAATCTATGTTATATGCATCAATGCTTTAGTAAGCCTTAAGTCATTTCATTATATTTCTATTGGTCATTTACATTTCTCTAAGGAACTCATGATATATTTTCAAATATAAATTGCATATAACTTCAGACAGCAACCATTAGCAGGCAGGATTTATAAAAAAAGAAATGAAAGTAACAGACTTATGCAATTTTTGTGCTTCAATTTGCTAATCCATGCCAACAGAATACCAATAAAATCTAGTGACATCTTTTGCTTTACTACAAAGTGCTGATGCTTACCTCAATTGTGCAGCTATAAGCAATATTACGCATACGCAGTGTAAGCGCATCACAAACAAAGTTACTAAGCTTGTAAAAAATTAAGCAATCAAAAAATGCTTTTTGCAGACCAGACTTTGATTGACAGCACACTCACATGCAGTCAAAGCCAGCCGAACTGTCTGCAGCAGCACTGCACCGCATTGCAAGTTGGCTCGGCTTGGCTTGGCTTGGCTTTGGCAAACTGACCGAATTGCTCGTTTGTACGGTAGGTAGCTAAAACTTGTGGTTAACATGTTATGCTCTGACTATGCTTTTTGCTACTGTTAGCAAATAGATTTACTTTTTATACCTTTTCTATCCTTCATCTTTTTTTTTTTTTTTTGTTTTGTTTTGTATTATTGTTTTTCTATTTCAACTTGTTTGTACATATGGCATATGTCGGAAGCTTAGCACCATCGACTGTGTGAGCGGTCAGACAAGGCAAGAGACAGGCAACTTTGTGGACTGACCGCAACATTGAAAACAATTGTCAACTTGTTTTTTGTTGCGGTGCGATTTTATGTGAAATGCAGAAACTTTTGCCATGTCTACAAGTCTTATGCTGCGGCTATAGACTGTTTCTTGTTTCTTTCTATTTTTTCAAAAGTAACCAAAGTGGTTTGTAGCACATTTGTTTATTGCATATAGATTTGCAGATATAAAACTTGACTTGTGCATACAAAATGCTTTTGTGCGCAAATCTTTTGCAGTATTTAATGTTTATGTTTTTTTTTTCTGTTGGCAGCATAACAATGTTCGTTATCTGCATAACATGAAAATTTATTGATTTGAGTTTTAAATAAATAAAGACCACTTATGTTGGCATGTGGCTGGGGCAAACGTTTTATCGACATCATTTACTTTTAAATACTTTAGCTACAAGCGCAAATAAATATTATGCTAAGGCATGCGTGCAGCAGCTTGTAGGCAACAAATGAAATAATAAAATGAGAAAAACATAAAAAAAGCATACACACACACTCATACACCGAGAGAAAGGACTGCCTTGACCTATGGCGGTCGCTGCTTGCGTACGTGTGCGCATTTTTCCACATGCTGAGCATTTATGCCGCAAATACTTGTAGCAATACAAATGAGTCGGTTCGCCTGCCTATCATCCTGCCAGGCTGTCTGTGAGGTTGATGCTGGGACTGCCTGCCAGGCTATACGGTATGTGCTTTCTTTGCTTGGCTTGTTTATGCTTGCGGTCTTGTCGTGCGTTGCGTTGCGTACCCAACTGATTTCTTCAATAAGCCATGCACTCATGCATGCAGCCCACACGTAACACACACATACACATAGACACCCAACCACTAACAACGATCCTGCATTAATTCCAACATACAGCCATCCATCCAGCCATCCATACATCTATTCATTCATCCAACCATCTCGTCATACAGCCGACAGTCAAGCAGCAGCCAACGCTATGTTAAACAAGTTCACATTTTACATGCTTTTTGAGTGGTTTCTCGGGCAAATCGTCCAGCAAGATTATATTGTTCGCCTGAAAGTGCTTAGCCAAGCAAATTGAGTTATATGGCATGGCACAGCACAGTACAGTACAGTACAGCAGAGCAGGACAAAGCACAGCACAGCAGAACATTACTGTGGAGTGGAAGTGGCAGTAGAACAAAATACTCATTTCATTTGTGGGTATGCCATGTACTGACCCACTCAATATTTATGCTTTTAAGCTGATTTTCGTATCGTCGCATTTTCTTCCTTTCAACCTTTCTTCCACATACACACTCACACCGTTTCTTAGAAAAACGCTACGCATGGGCATGGTACATGGGTATGGTGCATGTGTGTGGCTTATGTGGGTATTAAAATTAAATTTAAATATTATTGCAATGAAGTCGATTAAGTTTACGTGCAAGCATCCCAAACCATACTCTAATGCTTGTATGTATGTGTGTATGCTAGTTTATTTACCAAGCTTTCGGGTATGCGTGTCATTTGTATTTTTTTTTTTATATTTTATATTTTTATTTTTTGCATGCTCTGTCTTGAGAGTCTATTAAGCGTTTGGGTTGTGTAATTCTCCACTTTAATGTGGATTTTATTATTCAATGTTTTGTATACACACAGCCTCTGAGGACTTCCCATGTCGTTGGCAGGCCAAACTAAACCGTAGCCAGCATAGTGAAATTAATACTGCTATAAACATGCTGGCAGGCAAGCGGTAAATCGCAACAGCCGCAACAGCAGGAGCAACAGCAGCAGCAGCGTGTTATGATGAAGCAGCACAGTTTTGTGCGCTGCACTACTGAGTGCCTCTGTCCCATACAGTGCCATACGATATGAGTCTGTGGTCGGTGCCTTGCCGGCGTACTTAATTATGGTGTAAAGTAAAACGCATCCTTGTGACTGTTTTTTGCTCTTCCCATTATTATTTTGTGTTGCTTAATTGTTGCTGTTGTTGTTGCTTTTGCTTTCATTAAAGCATAGTATTTGTTTATTTTTGTGTCTTACCAAAAGAATCTTCTGTACACGCATATACTAAATTAAATAAAAACAAATTTCAAATAATTCATTATGATTTTAATTGAAATTTTCGACTCAATGCCAACACATGAAATTGTTTGGTGGCAGCGTTCGGTCTCCACATGAGTGTCTTAAAGGTACAGGCGACACAGACAATGCCAGCAACACCACCAGCACATATAAAAATAACAACAACAACAAAAACAACGGTAAGAACTCACATGTAAATAACAAGTCAAATCCAACAGCAAAAACAGCAGTAAAAACAGTGTCATACAATAGGCAACCACAGTCATGTATACTTACATATACGCATGCTTGGCTTTTAACCCGTAATAGGATGTACACACACTCACACTGACATATAGTTGAAGCAAATCTTTGTATTTGTAAATAAAAACAACAAATGTTTTTTTTTTTTTTAATATTTTTTATTTTTTTTTTTTTGCTTGAGTTTCTCCATTGAAGTATTTTTAAGTCGAGTCACAGTCGCTAACATCGTCATCGTCAGCGTCGCCGTCGTCTCTTAGTCTCGTCTGCCCAGCACAGACACATGCACGCACATACACACATATACACGCTGTTGCTGCTTACACTGACTGTGTTTTATATTTTTAGGAAAAGTATAATTAAAAAAGTTGCCAAGCATAATAAAAGCTTGCAAAATATTCGTTAAACTTTTTAAAGTGTAATAAAACAGTAGATTATGGCATCATTAACAGTATCGAGACGACGGCGGTGCTTCGCATCATACATAAAGCAAAAATGAAATAAAAAATAATAAAAGCCAAAAAAACCCAAAATCCCAACTGTGGCAATGTGTAATTAAATTAATCTTGTTTGTTTTTTCTGGTATTTTTTTATTTCTTTTTTTTTTTTTAATTTTGGTTAAAAATTTTTTGTATTTGATTTTTTATGCCAAAAGTTTTACGCACGAGTTATAAAATTCACTAGAGTAAAATCAATGAAATTATTGAATTTTTTATGTTTTTCTGTTTTTTGTTTTTGCATAATTTAGTGGCTGAGTTAAGCAGCTCTTAGTCATATTCAAGTTCATAGTGGCACTTAATTAGATGACTCTTGTACGGCTTATGAAAGAGATTGTCTACATGCCATCGACAGTCATTTAAACTATACGTTTAGCTGTAATACAGATGCATTTTTTTCAAGCGCCTATTTGCTGAAAAAACGTTTTGGATGCATGAAAGATCGTGAGCTCATAGCCCTTTCTCTTATCAAGTCATAGGCATAGCCTACTTTTTTACTTTTTTTTCGCAGACGTTGTGGTAGCGCACTACCAAACAAAAGGACTAACGAAACCAGGCCTAGTGTCTGTATCACAGTTACGATATTTACGTTTAGTATACTGGGTAAATAATATGTTGTTGTGCGCGAGGGCACGTTAACATTTATTTTCGCGAGGAGATAAGGAGAATCAACATCTTCGTTTATCCGGTTATGAAGAAAAATAATTTGACATTGGTATGAAGGAAGACGAATTGCAGAATTCAAGCCTAATCTTTGCAACGTTAAAATCTAAAATTGTTTTTGGAAGTTGGGGATTCCAAAAAATGACAAGTCGACACATTTATACTTTTCTAGGGACTTGTCATAAGTTTCAAGATTAGAACCTAAAGACTTATATTCTTTAACCAAATTAGAAACGGCGAAATGGGATTTCGAAATAAATTTAAAAAATGTATTTCCGTAAAGCGACAATTCGGACAAGACCACCGCAGACCAATGCTTTTAGTTATCATATCAGCAATTCTACCGTTGAGATCAGCACAAACGACATGAGCGAGATTATCGCACAGCCAACAGGCCACGGTCACGGCATTGAACTCAAGTGTCTTTTTGCACTTGTCAAAGCAACAGGCTATATTAAAATAAAAAAATAAGATTATAGTAAGTGTAAAAAAGAAAACAAATGGAGAATAAATATAACACAAGTTAAAAAAGAAAAAGCCGAAACATTTGTAATTAAATTGAAAACTGCAAGTACAAAAGAAACTTCTAAAAAGAAAGTAAAAGAATTCCGTGAAAGTCACAAAGAGAGCCTCTAAGAAAAGTATAATATAATCGTTTCATATGGTCACTCACTTATACCACACTTACGATGTAGAGCGATTTGAAAACAGCTGATCACGGCTAGCAATAACAAAAAATACACCAGAATTAGAAGCAATTATTAACTAAAACGGCATTGATCAGCTAAGAACACCAATGCATGATAAAAAATAATTTTTAAATAGTGTTAACTATAATTTATACTATTAAAACCAACAATTTAATAAGAAAAATTAAAATAGCGAAAGTTCACAATAATAATTTCATTGAAAAAAAATCTTGTCTGATATGCCTTATCATGCAAAAACAGAAAACTGCTATATATGAGCAATCTAAAACGATTTAAGAAATTGACTGCAAGCGTGTGAGAGAAGAGAGAAAAAGAAATGAGAACTAAGTCAGTGACATAGAAGAAAAAACAAGTGAAAGCCAATCGCGATTGTCGATTTGCAGTCAAACCTAAACTGCTACCTTGCTTTATACAGAAAACCTAATCGAATCGAATCAAATCAGAATTGAAATCAAAATCGAAAGAAAAAAAAAGAAAAAAAAAAATGAAATAAATGAGTCAAACGAAAATCTCTAATTGACAACATTTCAGCAGATAATGAGCGCATAGAGTAGGCCTCGAAATGCCAAAGCGAAATGCCATGGTCAGCCGAAGGATATGCGAGTTGTATATTGGCAGCCAGACTTACCGACTGATTGACTGCTTGACAGGCGACAGTATCAAGCATACCTAAGCGTGGCAGTGGATATACTTGCTGCTGCTACTGATGAGCATGACGATGAATGCCAAACTAAAATTGTACTGCATACCATCACAGTAACTTCATGACTATTGCCGAGTGAGTAGGAGAGAGTTGCGCCTGTCTGACCATTGATTTCATTTCATTTTGGACGAGTGTTTAGTTTATGTCCTACAACTGACAGTTGCTCTGTCCGTCTTTCTGTCAGTCTGTCTGTCTGCAGCTGCCACATATATATATATATATATATGTGCGACATGCGGATCAGATTGTACACACTTGACAGTGTGCGCGCAGGCGGCTAAGTATCCAATTTGCTGATATGTATCATGAAGGTGCACACTTACACACACACACACACACACACACAGCAACTGGGCATACAAGCGATTTGTGTGTTAAATTGGCTTAGTTAGTTTAATAAGACAAAACGTGGCATGTGCTGAGCAAGCAAGCAACGTAACGTTACGTTACGTTAAATAATTGCTATTACTGTATCAGATTTCATCTAGCTTTAAGGCTTCAGTTTATAAGAAAACATGTTCAGGTACATACATACTCACATATGCACATAGATACATAACATACATATTACTTAAAGCAGCAGCTGCTTTACTACTTTGCTGCTTTGAGCACATATTTAATATAAAGCATACACCATGTCTAACGTGCGTTTCTCTTTTTTGTATTTTATTTTTTTTTTCATGTCAGTTTTTTACCACTTTAATTTCAATCAAAGTAAATCATCATTCATTCACTCAGCCATGGCAGTTGGTGATTCATTTTGTCGAGCGTTTGTAATGCCTTTTGCTAATCGCTGGCTGGCTGGCAGCTAGCTAAAGTGCAGACATGGCACATTGATGTAGCTGAGAGTACGAATAAGAGAAACTCGTGATACTCTTGGCTAGGTATGCTACAAGCGACGGCGAAAAAACTGTGCAACGATTTTATAATAAAATGTCATTTTCCTTTTAATGATTTAAGTTTTTATTTATTCGCAATATTAATACCTATAATTTTTAGATTGGATTGGTGATGCCCTTTTCTTCATGAATATAACATTCTAAAATGATAGACAACGGCGTTTGGGTTGTAACGTCGTATATACGTGACAAAAGGAGCAAGGTTGCTTTCCTTAGTCTTTCCTTAGTCTACAGTATTTTCAGTTTTTTGTTAATGATCCTTAGAATTCATTCTGCTTACAAGAAAAATAGCCTGCTTACTCCCAATATAAACAGATTTTCGAAGTAGCTTTGTTTACATTCACAATACAGACAAAAGACATGCCACGTTTCTTATGTCGCTTTGTGTGTTGTTTCATAACAGCCGCAATAACAACAGGCACAATAGCAAAAGCAACAACAACAACAATAAAGGCACACCTAAACAATAATAGAAAATCAAGAAAAATCGTTGTTTTATGTAACGTATTAAATGCGCTTGATTGATGCGACACTTCCTCGAGGGCGTCTCATTAGGCAAAACCGTGTGCACAGAACAACAAGCAACCAACAACAACGACATGAACGTCAACATCGAACAGTACGTAGAAAACCACACAAATAAGAAAACCGAAGAGAAAAGAAAATAAAAAAAAAAAAAATTTGGAAAGATGCATAGTGCCAAAGCAAGAGCCGCCAGCGTCTAAGTCTATACTTCTAATCAATCAATCAGTTGCTATTCTTTTCGCCTTGCGCCAAACACAGGACACAGCATAGCGCAGCGCAGTCAACTACAGCAAAGTGCAAAGGGCGCTGGCAGCATTGTGTGTGCTTCGCTCTCGGACAGGGTGGGGCAGGCATTCGTATTGAGCAAAACAATTGCCTGACATGCTGCGGTAGCAAATCGTTTGATGAATGCCCTTAGGCTGTGCGAGCATCCGCAACTGAATCAGAATCCTATAATCGGTTCCGTGCCAACGGTTAAAAGCAATAAAAGCAGACAATTTGGCAATTCCATGACGGCATTGGCGAAGATGTCGAAGAAGTCGATGACGAAGACGATGAAGATGACGACGACGATGATGAGGACGATGGGTTATGCTTTGCTATGCCAGCTACTGCTTATTCTTATCCCTTTGCTAGTTTCCTGCCTGCGCTTGCTTTGTATGTGCCACTTAGTAAAGTTCCGTTGCCGGTGCCAGCACAACGTGCAGGCACGCTTCGAGTGTCACTGTCGAACTTCTTAGTTGATCAAAAGCAACCTTAGAGAAAACCAAACCCAACCAGAAAAAGCAAACCGAAGAAAATGAAAAAAAAAAAAAAACAAAGAATGCGCAAAGCAAATGGCAAAAATATGAAGAGAAGCGAAAAAAAGAAAATGCTAAAAGCATAGGAATAAAAGTAAGACAAGTTCAAAGCTTGATTGCCAATGAAGGATTAATGCTGGTATACTATCGCAACGTCGTGCCATGCGATGCCATACAATTTTGATTGCAGCGCACTGTGGCAGCGTTTTTTATGCGAACGGAAGCGCTATGTAATGACACAAAGGATTGCAAATTGGCTGCGTCGACACGAGTTCCGAGCACGAGCGAATCGATATTTGTTTTGATATTGCCACTCAGTTTACGAATTTTTGCCATTATATAGGTCTCTACAGAATGTCAAAGTAGAAGCGAAACGAGACAATTGCTGCGGCACAAGCAGAGGGATACGTGCTGCTGAGCGACTTACTTACAAAGCGGCACGACCGCAAGTGCCTGGCATGTATTTAATCAACATGCAACGTTTTCTCACTCACTTAGGCTGCCTATACTCACACTTCGCCCCCGCCACCATTGGCGTTGCTAAGCCTACTTAATTATAGTGCATGCAACTTTGACATGCTGCATTTAATCAATATTTAATCAATGCGCAATTTGTATGCCGTAAAGTTGATAAAGCGTATTTTAGCTTGTAATTAAATCGCAGCGCGGTTGACCGCCAATTGTTGCATATGTCACAAAGCGCAGCAGCATTTAAATGCGCTTTAATTGCAAACTTTACCTGCGGGCATGGACCACAGCAAACACATACACACACACACACACGCACACACACAGGGAGTGCTCGTTGAGTAAAGTACAAAGTCAACCGACAATTGTCAGTTAATGGAAGTGGTTTGGACATGGCTGTAGAAGAAAACTGTCGCTTGTCTGTCGTCAATGCTGACTTTTTCTAACTTTTTATTGGTTTTTATAAGGTTTTTTGTGTGCCCACTTGCAGTCTTGACAACCGCAGAGATGACACAACCAAAGGATCGACACTTTGCAGGCAACATGCAACTAACCCAGTTAGAAAGGATCCTAGCCAGATGATGCTGCATAGTGAATTGCGAAAATTCAACTTAAATGCGTTTTTAAATTGTTTGCCGATTGTTGTTTTTTAGTTAAAAATTCATTTATTTGTTATTTGCTAAGTTGCACTTTTTTGTTGTTATTTGTTGCCGGTGTTTAATGAGCAGTAAAGACTCTTCGTGCTGACCGCGATGCAGCTGCAAACCACGTATTTGCAATTAAGCATCGTCCTGTTTACGATCTTTGGTAGACCTTTCTTAGATCTGTTGTGCAGTAAAATCACTCAATTGTGTTGACTGAACATAAAAGAATTACAGACAAGCAATAAGTAGTAAAGACATAGAAAGGGAAACTTATCAATTACATATTTTAATATTTGTTACAATAAACCAAGGTGCTCATGAGGCACAGTATATATATATATATAGTATTAGTATTAGTATTAGGTACAAAAATGTGAAAATCAGTAATGCTCAGCACGGCCAACTATGGACTTGCCAATACATAAACGTTTGTGGCTGATTAAGCATGGATAACATCAGAATCTGTAAAAGAGCTGAAATTTACAAGGAGTAAAATAAGACTTTACTATTTAGTTTACATAATCTTGCAAAATCCACTGCAGCTAATTTACTATATTGTCTTGAAAGAGGATAAACGTTGGATCAGCTTGTGCTTAGCAGGTCAGGTTTTAGCTTAAGAGTCTTAGGCTTAGCTGAAGCAAGCACATTGCACGGAGTTAAACGCCAAAGAGAAGGCGCGCATTCTCCTTAGACTCAAAGATCAATAAATCTCAGAAGGGTGCATAATCGACTTACATTGGTCGCAATGTGAAGTGCTTAAATAGCTTTGCTGTTCCTTTTGCAAAGCATATCAGGCTATAGCTTGAATCCAACTGTAAAATGACAGACGTCGCAAGCTGACAATAGTAATTTTATAGCTAAATTGAAGATATATATACAGCAGCCGGCTTAAAGGACACATAACCACATGCTGTCTTATAAAGCCATACGCAGCCAACTGCCTGCCAGCAACGAAAACGTATTTTGAAGGCAAATACAATTTTAAAAAGAGCACAAAATATTTTTTTTTTGCGCCATTTACTCTTTTTTGCCTGCCAAGCATATTTATTTAGCAATAAATTATTATCACTCATACGCACTGTTGCAGGCAGCATTTGATGCATTGCGCATCATCATTTATAAGCTGCAACACTTTTCGCAATCTGCAACCGAGAAAATTCATAATAAAAATCCACACAAAAAGCAACCAAAGGGCCAAACTATGACTACGGCAAAATGAAAATAAACGCACAAAAATATTTAAAATATAGTACGCAAAAGAAAAAAAAATACCGGAAAGTACAAAAAAAAAAAAATAAAAATAAAAAAAACCAAAATAAATAAAGTAAAATAAAAAAAATGTTGTAAAAAAAATAGTTGACAATTTTTAAGCCAAAAAGTTTGCTTACGCTCAACCCACATCAGTAGCAGGGCAACACAAGCGTCACGCCTCATGCCCTACGCCCATTTTAGCACTTCAAATGCCACTCTATGCCACTAGAGTCGACTTTAGTCACCACTACAGTGCAAAATACAGAAGAAAAAAAACGAAAATGGGAAAAAAAGAAGCAAGCAAACACCCAAAGTGCGCATAGCAATGGATTTGAACTTGGCACAGCATGCGGCTGGCCTAGGCTAGGCTTGGTTCGGCTCGCCTCGGCCTGGCCGGGCATGGCCTGGCCTGGCTGCATATGGGCTTGGGTTTGAGCCTGGCATTATGTTGGTCGTCGTTGTTGGACTTTCGTTTGGGTTTGAATTTGAGTTCGTACAGAGAAAATGCATTTGCAGCTCGAACTGTGAACCTCGCAGCCGATAAATCACAAAGTGAAAAACTGGTATTACATTTGAACAAAAGAAACTTAAAGGATTCACGCCTGCCTGCCTCGTTGCTTGTGTCTGCCCTGCTTGGGCGCATTTTGAGTCGACGCGTGTGTTTGATTATGTGTCCGTATACATCTCTTCGTTGCTTCTGCAAGTCAGTTAGTCACTCCGCGTGTGTATGCTGCCGCTTGCCTAGCTGCTGCTGCTGTTGCTTTTGCTGCTGCTCCTACTTCATTCATTCGTTTTGCCATTCTTGCATTTGTTTGCTACGAAAAGTTGGCGTGTTTGTGGAGTGTCCTGAGTGTCCTGGTACTTTTATGTTTTTGGCAAACACTTTTCGAGTACACTACGAGTATACGAGTATTTATGAAAATAGTTTTCACGTCTTCGTCTGCTGCCTGTAGCGCAGAGCCCGATAAAGGCGAATTTCGGTCCGAGCAATTCGTCGTATTTTCGTGCTTTCGTGCGTTGGTGCGCTCGTGTAAAAAAGTTTGCGCCTGAAACTTTAAATAAATTGACAGTTGTCGAGTAGCCAAGTGACAATGTTTTGGTTTCATTTCGATTGCTGTGTGTGGCTTACAAAGTGATTCCAAAAAAAGAAATAAATAAATTAAAGAAAAAAAACAACAAAACGTAGTATTTGTTTACAGTGCACAAAATTCCCCTTTTCCCCCCATCTGCCTTGCTCAATTGTTTGCGGTTTTCACAGCTGTAGTAGGATATACGAACGAGTACAGGCATACGCAAGGTTACGCACGTTTACGGGCAGTTTTTGGCGACAACACTGTAATCAAAAATTAAAAATAAAAACTGAAAACTAAAAGGACCGAATTGTAGCCAACTTGCAAATAGTTATAATTACAACAACAACAACAACCAACAACTTGCAGTTACTGTAAAACTCATTGGCTACAGATGGCTGAAAAAAACTATTTAAAAATTAAAAATTTGCATAATTAAAGCCGGAGGTCACATCCAATCCTACTTGAATTTTAACTTCAAAGTCACCCACGCGCGCACACACAAAACGTCATACTGTAGGTTTAATTTTTGTGTTTTTTTTTTTAATGACAACAAAAAAAGCACGTACGCTTGGCTATATGTGTAAAGCCCCAACTTAGCGCACGCACACGCTCATGCTCATGCCGCAGCTTGCGGGGTAGAAAATTTACTACGCCCTTTAAGCCACAAAGGCGGCGGGGAATAGATCGTTGTATGCGCGCAAATTCTCAACTTGGCAGCTTGCTCGGCGGCATTATGAGCCGCATACACGTTGTTGTTGTTCTTGTTGTTGCTGTTGTAACTTGTGTGTGAATTTTTGTATTTTATTTTTGTTTGTGTTTATTTGCACATGCCGACGGCGGTCATGTGTGTGTATGCCTGATTTTGCTTTCATACGCGCGTTGCGTGATTTATGCGCGTTGCTCAATTTAGTTTTAAGTTAAATAATTAATTAGATGCGGTGCGGTGCGGCAGTGCGTCACACGTCGCCGTTGTGAAATGCGCAATTAGATGTATTTAATTTTTAATTAAAGGCAACGACAGCAGGCAGCCAGCCACAACTACAACGACGCTGAAAAGTAAGAAACAACCACAACAACAACAACAACCGACAGTTTTAAAGGCTTAATTCGCTTTTAGCCTTTGAACTCTCCCAGGAGGTTAATACTCGATTTGGCATTTCCGATTGCTTGTTGCTTGCTGCTTTATGTTTTTTTTTTTTTTCAAGAAAAAATTTTACTTGTGCTTTGCCTTTTGTACGAGTAAGTGCTTTATTAGCGTTTTGTTGTTTGGCATCGCGCTGTGCTGTGCTGTGCTGTGGTTTGGCAAGGACTGGGAAAGGCGTTTCATGTTTTGTCGGCAAGTCAGTTGGTTGTTACTGATATGTTAACATGCGATTACCAGCCTTTACAATACATGAAGTGGATTTAGCATATCCGCTATGTTAGAGGTTGGTTTGAACTATTTCGAAGTGGGCTTCAAATTCGCATGAGAGGTTACCAAATTCATTTTTTAAGGATATGCTTTGTAGGTAGCAAATAATTTGCATAATACAAAAAGAGTAGCAGTTGAAGTTCGGTCGATTAGAATTGTACTAGATAAGGAAACCGTATTAATGGCTCATAATCTTGAAATGACTATTTTAAATAGCAAACTACAACAAAAAACAATTTAAAATTATTTTGAAGTTCGAACACTCGTGAAGGTTCCAATCACTCATAGCAAGTGTTGTGAAGAAAGCAAAATAACTATTTGATAATACTGCAAAATAACCCTTCAATAATAAAATTTGATTCTTTATACAAAAAAATTTACAGTAAACTATAAAATATGGCAAAGTTTAAATAATATATTACCCTGCATGGCCACGCTTAACATTGCCGAAGCAGTCATTTATGCAAGCTCAGATAATTATAGTGTCTGCGGAAATTGAATGCTCACAACTAAATTGTGCCACATCATTTTTACATGCTTACTCGTTTAAGGCCTTTTTGCAGTAACACAAAATGAAGACATTAAAGTGGTTAAGAAGTAGAATCTATCGGCTGCTTAAGTAATCTGTTTGATGGGAGGCAATGACGCACGCTGCTACTTTAAAAAATAAGTTGCTGCCTAGTAGATTTTTCTCGACTCATTCGACTCATTAGGCAGATTAATTGCTACTGCCGAAAATAGTCTACATTAGCAGAATGCGCATATTAGCCTAACAAAGTTGCTCAACGTATTTTTTACAATGAATGTCGACATGTACAGGGCACAGTTTAGGCCACGTCGTGGCCAAGTACACGAATTTTGAAGTAGCAAAAAATGGCATTTGCTGTAGTCCTTGAGCATTAAGTTGGCCTTAACATGCAGCCGCACACGTGAGTGTTGCTAAGAGTTTCCCACGCTGTGTTGCTATACAAGCCACTGCTAAGCAAAGGTAGTGGGCAGGAAATCTCATGGCGACCATCACCAAATGCCATCTTACAAATACAAAAAAAAAAAGAAGGAAATTAATATAAATAAATAAAGAAAAAAACCCTCAACAAATTCAAATGTTTAATACATAACTACAGCAAAAATAGATTGAGTACAACTTACCTTATTTTTGGTTTTCTTGCAATTTTTATGCTTATTTTTTTTTTTTTTTTGTGGTTGGTGTGGTTCGTCTGTATGCTGCTTCAGCTGTACAACACGACGTATGCGTAACCTTAACACACGCAAAATCCAATTTAATAGCCTTAAGCGTTTATAGCCTAACGCTGCTTTTTTTTTATTTTTATTATTATTATTTTGTTGTTGCTGTTGTGATTGTTGTTGTTTCTGGTGTCACTCTTACCCGGTATATTGTTGTATTTATTAATAACGTTGTTTGTTAAGCTGCTAGGCGCCAACGTCTTACTTGGTGCTGTTGCTGCTGCAAACATAAGAAGAAGAAGGAAAAAATTCATAAATTTCATTAAAGATTTTTAAGGCAAGATAGGCGCACTAGGCTACAGCTTAATTTCCAGTTGAGTGAAACTCGATGGCGTTTAATTTCTGCAGTCATTAAAAGATAAGCAAGCTAACCTAATGACTTTTTTGCAAGCAACGTTCACGTTCTACGTTCATTATTATTATCATTTTAGCTTTCTTTTTTTCTTATTTTGTTTTTTTTTTTGTTTTTTTTTTCTCTCTGCTGCCTTGCTTTTGTTAACCGACTTAATAGACCTGCGTGCTTAAAAGGCGTAGGCGTGTAAGTGCGAATGTACAGACATAAGCACGGGAGTGAGACATCGGCTTAAGCTCTGAGTAACTGTGGCAGCCTTTTTGTGTTTTAAAAAGCATGCAAGTACATGCTGCAAACATGTCACAGTCGACATAAAACAATATACAGTAAAAAGAAAAAAAAAAGAAAAAAAAAACAAAAAATACGAAAAAAACGAAGAAAATGTATGAAAATGAAGAAACTCGGCGTAAAGGCGTCAAGATAAGTCGTTTATGATGCTGACACAACCCGCGCAGCATTTATGGCGCATAGCCATAGTCACTGGCTTTGCCATCAACGACACCGACACCCATACACACACCCACACCCACATCGCCACCGTCTGCTACACCCTCGGCAGCAGCGTGTAGCCACTTGGCTAGCGCATGTGTGAGCTGCTCTGGTATGCGTATATGGCTGCCAAGTTTTTGTCATGCTTTATGCTTATGTGGCTTTTTTGTGTGTCTTTGGGGTTGCGTTGCGTTGTAGTTACTTCCATGTTTGCACATCACACACACACGCACACACACTCGCACTCGCTGAAACACTCTTATGAGACATGCAAAGACCTTAATGCAAATCCCAGGGTAATTAGGAGTTGTGTTCATGTCGTCGTTGTCGTTGTCTTCTTCTTCGCCATCATTTTCATTGTCCTACACGTTGGCATCTTCGCCTTCGCCATCGTCATCGCCATCGTCGCCGCCGCCGTCGTCAGCGTCAGCGACAGCGTCGAGTTCGTGGTAATAGTTTTATGTTGCCACATTGTATTCGCTGTAGACGAAGTTGTGTCTACTTTTGAGCAGTCAAGTTGCGTCAAAGTTGTTGGCGGCGGCAACGTTGTCGGTGTCGGTGACGGTGACGGTGACGGTGACGGTGAGTGTGCCAACGTCGCGTATGACGATGTGCATGGGGTTGAGTGACGTTTGTTCTTGTGAATTGTTTGAAAAATGTTGCGCGTATGCTTATTATAGTTGTTGCTTTTGTTGTTGTTATTGTTGTTGTTGACGTTTCATGAACTATGTGTGGATATATGTTTATGTGTGTGTGTATCTGCGTCGTTACGTTACGTTACGCATACTTCGTTGCATGCAGAGTTTAATTTGATTAAAGCAGATTCAGCGCTCATTAGGATGTGCGCGCACAAAGGCATACTTTAATTCAATTCATGACAATTCTTTTACGCGCGTAACTAATTTGTGCTCATGTCTTTTGGGTTTAAATAATTGTAACAATACGTACAGCGTCTTGCTACAATGCGCTGTAATTGGGAGACAGCGGCGGCGGTGTGCGACAGGCATCAGATCATGGCAGCAGCAATTCTGAATGACGTTGAGAAGTTGTCAACGCGAATTTAATTATAAGTTGTGTAATTTTCTTTTGCGCCGCGTACTTAAGTGGCAGCGCACAAAACAAGACAAAGGCCAATCGCATGTCAAAACCAAAACAAATTTGTCTAATAAGGATGATGCTCGTTAAAGCAAATGCTTAACTGAAAAGTTTTCTACAACTTCTACAACAAAAACTTGCAAAAAACAAGAAATTAATAAAAAAAAAAAAACAAATAAAGAAAGAAAACAAGATAAAAAAATAAATATTATAAAAATAAAAATAAACTCAGCTTTAGCACGTACAATTCGTTGTCGCAAAATAACGTAAAAGGAAAAAAATAACAACAACTACAGCAAGAAGCAGCAGATAAGCTGACGCTGGCGAGGCCACGCAGCTACTCGCATAAAGGATATTTATTTTATTATTAAGAATTTATGATTTTGTTTTTGCGCACATTTACCTTGGCGCATGCATCCAGGCGAGCATAATAATAAAAAACGGAAGCGGAAGCGTGAAATGAGCTTTTTGCATAAACAGCAGCAGCGTGCATGTGAGTGTGTGTATGTGTGTTTGTGGGACACACACACACTGTGCCATGCATTCCAATGTATTGCATGTTTATTTCCAAATGGCTGCTCGGTGTGCATCTTTTTTTAGTTTTTATTTTATTTTATTTTATTTTTTTTTTCAACGTCACCATTTTTTTCTGTTGACTGTGACTGTGTTGCTTTTATGTCAGCGGAAAGTTGCGCGAAAGACTGGCAAATATTTCATAACTTTTGCTTATTTTTCGCACATGAAACATGAAATCCCAACCATAAATTCTTGACAAGTGGCGGTGGCGGCGTCGGCGTCAGCTTCGGCGTAATAACAAGACCCATGCACTTAAGCGAAATGCGCTAACCAGGCGAACACCACATAGTGTCATTATACGCTTATTTTTAAGCGCACACAAGCGCGACCCGGCAAATGCAAAAGCCAAACGGCGGGCGGACGTGGCTGGCGACCAAAAGTGGAAATAAACCATTGCAGCCTTCAAGGCGCGCGCATAAGATAAAGTGGCATTTAAAAGTTGTATGTGGTGCTTTCAACTCGTCGCAGCTCCAACGAAAACTGCGACCACACGGCCTGACTACACACCGCGCGCGCGTGTCCCTTGCGAAGCACCTGCGCATAGCAATGCTGTTCTCTTCTTTTTCTTCTACTTTCTATTTTTTAATATTTGGTTTTTTTTTTGTGTTTTGCTCTTTTGTTTTCTGTTGCTGGCTGGCGCTCAGTTTGAGTTGTTTTTCGTTTATTTGCCATTTTATCAATGTCGCGCTTTTGCTTTGCTTTTGCCAACTGTGTTGGCTATGCAGCGCCGGACTGCGCAAAGTTTTACGCATTTCACTGATTTAGTTGCAAAACTTGTTAGTCACAAGAAAAAAACAAATATCACAAAGAAGAAAAAAAAAAATAAGAAAAAACGAAGACAAAAGCACAGCGCAGTGTCAAAGGAAATAGCAAGGCGTGCTGCAGGACGACGACAACGCCGACGACGCTGACGACGATTCGATGACAACACAGCACAGCACAGCACAGGAGCAAATGCGTAAAACGCCGTTTGACTTTCGAACGACGGCAGCAGCGATGGCAACACCGGAGGTAGAGAAGACAACAGCAGCAGCAGAGGTGGCAGAGGTAGCAGCGCAAATGTTAACAGTTTTTATCTCGCTGCTTGGCTGAGTTAATTCAGCGCTTTAGTCATAATTTATAACTTGAAATAATGCGCCATTAAAAAGTTCGCTACAAAGAGCGGAAAACGGAAACGCACGCAAAAATGGCGTCGATGCAAAGTTTTGCATGCCGCGCAGAACGCCCGCATGCCTACACGTCCGTCCGTCCGTCTGTCTGTCTGTCTGTCTGTCGTTGCTTGGCTCTTTAAATACACAGCATATACAAGTGAGTAGGTACGAGGCAAATATTTGTGCTACTACTTTAGATTGCGACCGCACAAATTGCCTACAGACAGACCAAGAGACGGACAAAACAACCGCACAAGCGTGCGACAGACAAGCGTTGAAATTTGTTTTTTTTTTCACTTTTCTTTTCGCTTTTTGATAAATATCTGCTGCGCTATAACGCCGGGTAAAAGCTTTGAATTTGTGAACATAAGTTGCAAAATAATAAAATCACTGTAGGCAGATAAGATCTCCTGCTGCTGCTGTGACTGTTGCTGTTGCCGCCGCCACCGCTGCCGCTGCTGCTGCTGCTGCGGCTGCTTTGCCGTTGAGTGTATGTTTGCTCGTTAATACATTTTTGATGAGACACAACAAGTGGAATTTATTTGAACGCATGCATGACGGGTAATATGGGCTGCGTGGTGCTGCTCCACTACACGTACAGCAGAGCAGTGTTGGCGAACAGGGGGGGTGAGGGTGCAGAGCAGGTTTCTGAGTTTATGAAAGCGTTGAATGCTGCTTGACTCATTCGTTTATGCGCGTATGTATGTATGTACATGTATTTGTTTATGTTTCTACGTATGTGCGCATTGTGCATTCGTTTTGCCCCTTTTTAACGTGTTCGCGTGCAGATTTGTAATGGTTTCATAAATCAAAGACAACCACAACAACAACAAGAACAACGGCAAACACGTAATGGCATAGCAGCAACAACAACAACAACAGCAAACAAAGTTACATATGCGACGGCATGCAAGCTGCCTCTGAGCTATCCAAGGAAGCCAAGCTAACTGTGCGCCTGCCTGCCATGTCCTTCCCTTCGGCCAGCCTGCTTCCTTGCCTTGGCTGCCTTGCCTGCCCTGCCCTGCCTTCTTGTTCTGCCTACATGCCATTTAGCAATGTATAGCATAGCTTACGAAATAAATTTCAGACAAAAACGAAATGGAATATGGCAACAACAAAAGCAAAAATAAAATGAAAGTAAAATAAACTGAAATATGTTTAGAAATAAAGCGCAAATACTGCAGGCAAAGGTGCTGCTGCTGCTGCTGCTGCTGATGTTGTGCTACATGCCATGCTGCCTTTGTGCATGTGTGTATGTGTGTGTATGTGTGTAGGTTTGCCAGTTATTCTCTACTTTGCTTGTGCTGGTCACTGCGATGCTGTTGCTCATCAACTCATACATATTTATGGCATTTTTGCATTTGAGTCGACATCATTTCTTAATGTTACGCTGCTGCATTTACACACACATACTTACATACCTACGTGCTCCGTGGTGTGCCATTTGCGTTTTTTTTCTATTTTTTTGTTTGTTTTTTGTTTTTTGGCTCTTTTTCGTTCTTTTATTATTTTGCTGTCGGCTTAACCCATTGCTGACCAAGTCTGTCATAAAAAGGGTTTGAATTAATGCTTTGATGGCGTTCCGATTGGTTAAATTTTATTTTGAAATGCTTTTCTCTTCTTAAAACGCCAGACAGTTGAAAATTTGAGACTTGGAAATGTGTTGCATGTGTAGTTTTGTGCTGGCGGCTGTACTGATAACGTGATATGGGTAGCCCGTCTGCTGTCATAATGCTGAGACAAGCAAAGTTCATTTTAATATGATGTTTGATCGGATTAGAAAGCACATGAAATTTAAAACTCAACTACTCACACACATGAAACGTACGACGTGGCAGTTTCTGTGTATTCCTTTAAGAGCAGCTACTTAACCTATTGCAGAAGTTGTGAAAATATTGAAATTTGCTGCTTATAGCAGCTGACTTAAGTTGCAAGCAAAGGCGTCAGCGTTTATTGCGATCCTGAGACCGAATAGCGGATAGGTGCTGTGTCTGGTGCACCTCAACTTGCCTATCAGCTGGCTGCCAAAGAAAAACAGGCTTTCTTCAAAGCAGCAGTTAGACTAAGATGCTAATTTAGCGATGTTTCTTATATTATACGTTATTAGCCATTGCTGTTGCATATTTCTGGTGTTTAAAAAAGATATATGTATGTCACATCTTGGCTAAATTACAGACAAGCTTACACTATTATTTCAAAACTTAAGCTACTCTAAACTTTATGCCAAACAGTTTCTATAGAAAGCTCTCTTTGTCTGTCATGGGTTAAATGCCCGTGCAGCAATTGGCACGTGTCTCGGTGCGTCAATGCTATGCCTTCGCTGAGCTATGGCAATGCTTTTAGCCGACGTTACTCATATGTACAGGTGGCCATGCTTCATGCAGCCGCTTTGCCGGGCTGTTTTGGTCATTTATGAACGTCATAAATTTGACAAAAACAACAAAACATGAAAAAGTGAAAAGCGAAAATAAATGAAAATGATGTGTCTTTCCGCGCTGCCCTCTGCAATAGCCGCAGCCGCCGCCACAGCAAAAGTAACAGAGGCAGCAGCAGCAACGACGCGGCTACAAAAATTATGATGCGCTAAATTCTTTTTATGTGCAAAGAAGAAAAGTAGAACAACCCAGGCCATGCCATGAAGATAACAGTAAAGAAAAAAAAAAAAATAAAATAAAATGGGGAAAACGCCAAGCTAACGCGAACAAAATTCAACTAATAAACTTTGCAATAAATTCGAACATAAATTTTAACAGCAAGTCGACGAGCGGAATGAGGTGCAGCAAGATGTGAGAGCGAGCAATGTGAGATGTGCAAACTATGCCAACAAAAGTCATTAATTCCAGTCAGCTAAAGATGGAGTAAACTGTCAGCCAAATGGGCGCAAGTGGGCATTACCCGCTGACCAGCGGATGAGTCATAATTAGATGATTTAAAGTTATCGCAAAAGTTGTGCATTATTGAAACGCATGCGGACAAGCGTAGCAACTTCCCTGCTATACTTCTCATCTATTCTGTTCTTTCTTTTTCTTTTTTTTTTTTCGTTTTAACTTCATATATTTTTTTATCTGCTTTAATCAATTGCAGAGCAACAATGCCGAGCTTAGCTGTAGCCATAGTGAAAAGTGCGTTTAATTGCAAAGTTACGTTGATTCGTGCTGAACTTTTGACTTGCACATAAATTAAGTTGGCAAGGCAGCAAAAAACGAATAAAGTAAAAAAACAAAAAAGAAAACAGAAAATAAACCAAAAACAAAAACGAAAATGTTGCCTGGCAGCTCGGCTGTTTTTAATTTTATTGGCTGTGAGAGCAGCGGGAGAAAAAAAATTTAAATTGAAATTGACCGAAAAACGGATTTTATAATGAATGTTATTTGAAGTGGCGAAGAGTTTTATGGGTTTAGTGCAAAAACAAAAAAGCAAGTTAAGTTTAGTGAAGTTAAGTAAGCAGCGCAAAGCAAAGCGGGCTGCTAGGCCAGGCAGAAACACTGGCAGGCAATCAGGCAGTGGGGCAGGCAGAGAGGCAGTCAGGCCGTAAGGCAGTCGGGTGGACGGACAGGCAAAAGAAAAAGCAAACACACATAAGTGCTTGGCAACGCGCGCTTACACAGAGTTTGTAATTTTTATCAAACTTGAGTTGTGTAAAACAAATAAAATATAATTTTGCATTAATGAAATTCTCTTTTGAGCGAAAGTTCGAACGTAGGCAGGGCATCAGCGCGAGCCGCACAGCAAGACATGTGAAACGAATTTTGTACGCAGGCAGGCACGCAAACGGGCAGGAAATTGGCCTGGCTTGGGCAGGGGTTGGGGCATGGGCATGAGCTTCGGTAGATGGTTAAATGCGTCGTATAGCAGCTGAGTTGCGGCATCTGGGGTAGGGTGTTGCAGAGAGACAAGCAGCGCTGACTGCGGCACAAAGTGGCAAAGTCGCTTTGAGGCGCTAATGTATAATGAGCTGTTTGAGTTCAACAGCACACACAACAAGCGCAAAAGAGTGCCCTGACTTGACTGCCTAACTGCCTGGCTGTCTGCCTGGCAGCCTAACAGCCTGACGCACATATGTGCAAACTCGAGCACGAGCCTGTGGCTGTGCCTGCGAGTGTTTGCTTGTATGCAGAATGGATTAAAAAACTTTTGATTAACCTTATCAAAAGCAAAAGACGTTGTGTAAACAGGCTGAAGCTCATTCGCAGGCAGGAAAGCACAAAAAAGGCGACTAAGAAAGAAAAAAAGTCCAAAAATAAAAAAGAAGCAGTAGAAATAAAAGGCGCATAACGAGGAAAAGGCAGCAAACATCAAGTCGCATAAGTTTGGCGCCTTTGAAAGCAAAAGAATATAACTTTTTGACAGGCAATATGCCTGAGCGCTAACTCATGCATGCGAGCTGCTAAGCAGCAAACAGCAACAGCAGCAGTCAAGTTGAAACTTAAAGAAAGAAAAACAAAAAAATGAAAGCGCAGAAACATTGTAGCAGCGGAAAAAAACGAAGCAGCAAAACAAAAATGAATTACGAGGGAAATAAATTTAAATAAATATTGCATACTTTTAGGTGCGCACATAAATTACGCGCTGTGCCTGCCTACAAGGCAAAGGCGTCTGCGTGCTGTTGCGTACTTTAGACTCAACTCATAAAATGCTTATTGTCAAAGCTAGGCTGCACTGATTTGCCAAGGGAATACAGTAGGGTGTGGCTGACTGCTTTGAGTGCCCTGAGTGCCTGCGTAGCTTGGCTGCCTGTCTACCTGCTGTTGCTGTTTACAGTTCACTGCAATAAAATCGCAATTAATGTAAAATATTTACACAGATTTTCACAGGCAGGTTATACAGGACAGGTTGTGATAACGTATATGTAAGTTTTTATGTGTAAATGAGCCATGTCATTGCTTGCAGATTGCCTGCCTGTCCTTCTGTCCTGTGCTGTCCTGTCCTCTCTGCATGTATCGTGCTGCCAGCGAAGCAGCCACTTAATGCGATTTAAGTTAAACAAAGAAATGCGGAGAATGCACTTAAATGTGCTTATCAGATTTTTGCGTACTTCAATCAGACTGAAAGATACGCAGGCAGGCAGGCAGGCAAGCAGGCAGACAGCCAGGCTCACAAGCTTGCTGGCAGCCAGCAAGACAGACAACATGCCACAAACATAAATGTATGCTTGCATACACATGCACACGCACACACACGCATATGGACTACTGCAGTTACTAACTGCGACGTCGACTGCCTTGTCTCAATTTCAGCAGCGTGTTGTCTCCAAGTGCGTAAGTGTATGTGTGCATGTGTGCGTGTGCGTGTGAGAGCGAGTGTGCACTGATTGTTCAAGTGGAATTAACATGACACATTTGACAGGCAGGCGTATGTCTTTATTTACTACGCAATGAACATATTACTTGATTACGCGCAATTTCTGTACAAATTTGTTGTTGTTGTAGCTGCGACAATAGCCGTGCGTGTCTCTGTGTGTGTTATTACTTATCTACTTGCCGCACATTTGCCACATGTGGCGGGCATACACGCATGCCACAGCAGCGCCAACAGCAGCAGCAGCAGCAGCGCATCGCCTCACATTGCCAACATCCTTGTTGTGCTCGTCTGTGTCTTAATTGTCGCACATGCATGAAATCGCGTCGTTAGTTTGTTGAAATTTCCAACTCTGTATGCATAAGTCGACATTTTTATGTGTGAGATGGCCATGTATAGGCGTGTACGTGTGTGCGCGTATCTGTATGCGCAAGGCATACTTGGCATTACTAACGAATTTTAGGTCAAAATACGCATACATAGGCCAGCAGCTAGGCAAGCAAACAAATAACAAACAAAAACGAAACAAAAAAATTTGTGTGCGCAAGAAAGGGAAAGAATGGTCGCTGCATTTAATTACAGAAAAATGCTAAAAGGCTGCTGCTGCTGCAAAAGTTGCTGCCGCAAAAGGTTTGCTTAGCACACAAAAAAAAAAAAAACACGAAAACAAAGCACCAACAAAAAAATTGTCGACAAAAATTTCGCAACAGCACAAAAAAAAACTATAAAGGCAGGGGCTACAGTCGGGCGTAGCCGACTATAGAATACCCTGTACCCAATTCAATAATTTTTTATTATTTTTTTTCATTCATTATGTAAGAATATTTCAAGAAACAAAAAAGTCTTCCTTAATAAAAGTAATTTTTCGTTCAAAAGTTTCCAAGGCAGCTATATGTTTAATTAAACCGATATTTATAAAATTTAGGAATAAAATGTAATATTATTTAAAATTATTAAATCCAAAACAAAAAAGTTTTCCTTTGTAAATGTTGTTTTTCGATATATAATATAGTAAACCAATTAACTTAATATTGACATATTAGCTAGAACTATCAAACTATTGGAAAACAAAAGGGTTTTTGAAATTAAATGTGGGTTTTCGGCTGTTCGCTCCTTTGGCAATTATATGTTATAGGTTAAATTTGGAATAAAAATAAACTCGCTGTGCCTATAGATTAGGAGTGTTTTCATGTCAAGTTATGTGGTTGTTGGTCTACCCGTTTTCGTGATCCATGCGTTCATACGGACAGACGGGCAAGGCTAGAACGATGAGCCTTTCGATGCTGATCAAGAATTTGTATACTTTGTGGGGTCTGCCACGCCTCTTTTTGCTGTTACATACATTTGCACAACTTTAGTATACCCTTTAGAATTTTTTGATACAGGGTATAAAAAGAAGGAACTAAGGCAACAACGCCAGCAAGCCACGCATTTCATTAACATAGCAACAACAACAACAACATTTACTGCTTGACTGCGTGCTCGCTTGGTTGCGACTAGCCGTAACAGTTACAGTGGCAAGAACATTGAAAAGAGTAACTGTATTTCATGCCGCATGTCGCCAGCATGCGTTCACAAATATAGTCGCCAACTTTGCCGCCACCGACACCGCCACTGCCGGTTGCCGACTGCCAACGCTTAGGGCTTAACAAACATTTAACAGCACTTCAGCCGAAAGCCAAAAGTTTTACAGCAAGCAAAACCAACCAACCAACCAACCAACCAAAGAAGCAAGCAAGCAACGAAGCAGGCAAGCAAGCAGTCAGCCAACCAACGTACCAACGTAACAACAACAACAACAGCAACAACACGAGAACTTACCAACTCGCACACTTCACACAGTCACTCAGTCACTCACTTACTGACTCGCTCATTTGCTCACTCACTCACACAGTCACTTACTTGTTGGCTTACTCACTCACTCGTTCACTCACTTCCTTGCTCTTAATGCTGGCGACCTCAATTCACAGCACATGAAATATTTCTTTGCATTATTTTGCTTTTTTTTTTTTAAATTTTTTGTTGTTTTTGCTTCCTTTAATGTTTTTATTTCGTTTTGTATTTATATTATTTTTTTTTAGAACTTTTCACATGTACAGAAATATATAAAATACTTTGCTAGTGCATTGACCGAAAATTATGCAGCAAGCGACTGTTTTAATTGCCCAAAAATGAAAAGAAAAAATAAAATTTATTTTGTGGGTACCACAAAACATGTAATTTTCTATTTGATTAAATTTTTATGAAAAATCATTTTAGCAAGTAAACAACCAATCTAGCAAAAAGCACAATTAAAGCCACTTAGTGCACTTAGGGTCGACATCCACAACATTCACATGAACGTTTGCCGCGTCGCCATACTCATACCTAAGCATTATAGACGACATGTTTATGCTTAAAAGTTCAACTTAAGCTACGTTGCTGACAACAGCAGCCAGGCAGTGGAGCAGCTTTAAAACTAATATTTGCACACAAACACATAACAGTTGGATTTGTGCAGAGCAAGCGCAGAGCAGCGCAGAGCAGCGCAGGGCAGGAGTACAGAGAAGAGGAAGCAGATTGCGTTGCTGTCATACAAATTCGTAGGCGGCTAGACGAACTGGCCGACTCGTTTGCAGGCTAAATGGCAGACTGTGTATGGCTGGCCGGCTTGTAAATGACAAACATGAAAGTCACTTATACACTTAACTTGGCGTACTTTTAATCACCCCAGAGGACACTTTTGACCAATGACGACGATAATAAGCGCTACAAAACGTACAACACAAACGACAGCCATAAGGACGACAACAACAGCAACAGCAACAACAACTACAGTAACAGTCACAACATAAGCGAGGGCAAAAAGCAATAATGAAACAGCAACTACCAAATATGCAATAACAGCTGCAAATGCTGCTACACTATTGGTCAAGTAACTAGAAACAAGAATGTTTTGAAATAAATGTAAGCATCGCTTTAAAGACAATCTAGCGTAAAGTTTTCTTGAATTTATTAGCTCACTATAATAAATAAATATAAAAAGAAGTCTACATTTTATAACAAATGTTCTCAGATACACATGCCTCTAAGCTATTTTGAGGCAAGTTAGCTATCAGCTGAACAAAACATGTGTTTCTTTCATTCTAGTAATTATCCGTTACTAACAGCAAATCCATTATCAAGCGTTTCTCACTTAGTCAAACATTTTTCATCAATATACACACAAAGCTCGCAGTTCTTGCCATAAATAAATTAACTGTCTAGCTTATATCCTGCTCACTTCATTGCAGTTGCACTACTGGCTTAACCCAAGCCTTGTACGCTGTAGCTCTTTTTCAATTGTGCACTTATACACAAACAGTATTCATAAGAAGGCTAACTTGGAACTGCAACCTTTAACTCGTGCAGGTGCCTTGTAATTTCGACATTTGCATAAGTAATTTGAATGCTGGAGCTCAAAGCTGCATAAGCCATAACTCAAAATTTGGTTTTAATTAAGCCAAGTGCGCATATTAAGTTGCACAACACTGTGCATATAGCCTTAAGGTTTCAATATAAAACTTAATTGGTTTGTAGTGTTAAACGTGATCGTGTTTACATTTTGTTTTTCCTTTTTAAAATTTTTTTTTTGTTTTTGCGTGACTGGCTTGTTATTATTTACTCTTTGTTATTATATTTTTAACAGCCATATTTAATAATTTGTGCAATTTTCTGCTCATTTTAATTACTTTATACTTTTAATGTATAGCAAACAACATGACAAAAAGGAAGGAAACTAAAAAAAAAAACAAAAAAAAAAGTGAATGTAAAAATACGCATAACAATTTTCGAGCAACTTATGTCTTGCATAAATACGTAAAAATTGTAGCATACCTCAGGGCGAAAACTTTGCACATTGCACAATGTACGTGCCTGCATGTACGTGTACGTTGGCGTATATACGTACATAAGTATACGAAAATACGGTACGGTACGGTGCGGTTCGAACGTACATGCAATACACTTACAAAGTTATGACTTTGTTTATAGGCAAATAAAATAATGAAAATTGTGATATGTAACCTCGGACATGAAGACCCAATGGCACTAGCTGTGGCAGCAGCAGCGGAGGCAGAACCAACGGCAGCTGTAACCGTGGCTGTGCTCAGTCTTTTGTTTGTCTTTTATTAGGGCACTAAAAATCTTTATATTTGTTCTTGTTGCTGCTGTTGTTGTTGTTGTTGTTGTTGATGTTGTCTACAGTATGGTTAGTGTCCACTTATCCAGCAACAAAATGTGCGCTGAACTTTAACCCACATGGCTGAAATTGGCACAGCAGAGGCTTTTCTACATGCACTGCGCCTGTTTGAAAACAACAACAACAAAAATAACTGTAGTTTCGTTTCGTTTCCTTTAAATATATATAAAGGCGCAATCTAGTGCGGTTGTTGTTGTTGTTGTTTTTTTTCGTTTGTTATTTGTGGTCCATTGCCTAGTAAATTTTGTTGCCGTCGCCTGCGCTAAAAGTGTCCACTCATTGTGTAAAGTGGACGCCGCCGCTTGAATGACACACAGTCTGCCGCGTCTGCCACACACCAAGCGCATGACTTGGCGAAAAAATATGGGAAAAGGACAGCAGTGAGAGTCTGTGCATTTGTGGCAGGGCGAAAAGAAACCAACAATGTCAAATACAAAACAAAAAACTAAAACCGTTTATTTAAGACAAACACAAATGCTGTTAGTTTTTTTGTTTTGGATTTGTGTTTTGTCTTCTTCACTTGACCATAACTCAATTTCTGGCTGGACAATGGGGCGTATGCGCTATATTACTCAATAAAATGTCGCAAGCAGCTTTGATTGTCTTCATTTAGTACAGTTTTATGCTGATTTACTTAAGTGCACATATAGCATAACATATGTACATAGATTTTATCTATAGCTCTGCCCTGCCCAGCCCTGCTCTGCTCTGCTGTATATAAGCACAGAAAGCACAGAGACAACGCAATATCCCGAGCCAACGCCTGCCATAAGTGGTTCAACTAAGCAGTGCTTCTTTTGTGCTGGCGCACACATTGGCAGTGAATAGTGCGCTTTGGGTCAGCGTGCACAGCTAAAATTTTATGAAAAATAAATATTTGCTTAAGCTAAACGGACACACACACACACACACACTCACACACAAACCATAGAGTCAACATCAGCAGCAGCAGCAGCAGCAGCAGCAGCAGTATTGTGGCAGCAGACAACATTATTATCGAGCACGAGCATGACCAGGACGACGATGTGGATGTGAATGTGGATGATGACGGCGACGACAGCTTCTTCAGTCATCAGCGTTGGTGCTGGGCAACAAATCAACTTTGATCCCTTTTCAATTTTACATGGAAATTCATGTCAGTGGTATAAATTCCTGGTGATTTAAATTAATTTCAAATGTCATTTCTCACTTGGCAAATCGACACCAGACCCCGCTGGCACAGAGTATCCGCCATTTGCCTAAGGCGCACTGACCCTGACCTGTGTACGTAGTTTGATGCCGTCTTCAAAACTAAATGTGTCTGCTGCTGCTTCTGCTGCTATTGCCAGTGTTGCCAGTCTAATGAATATTTAAAATGTTGCACGCCTCAGTGAGAGACGCCAAATACGTATGCATGCGCCAGCTATAAGTGTATCCTGTTAGGATATACGTAAGGCATAAACGCTTGAGCGAGTGAACGTTGTCGGTATTAAATGAAATTTACAACATATTGAATGTGAAATTTATTTAAATAACCCAAATCGTTTGCTGAGCATTCACACTGCTCCTAAAGTAGGTTGAGTGCGAGCGCTTTAGCATGAGACTGTCGACAGGAAGCGCAGGCAGCAGTCAGCAGTCAGCAGGCGCCTGTACACGTGCGAGGCTGAGCTGTGTGTGTAAGTAAGCGCATCTTGTTGAGCCTTTTTTGCACTTCACTGCGCTGCTCGGCTTTCTGTCTGTTGTGATGCCTGAGTGGTGTCTGTGAGTATATATGTATGTGTGTGTGAGGATTTAAAGTTTTTTTTGCTGTCAGTGAAGCTGTTTGCTTGGAGGTAACAAAAGCAAAAAATACTCAAACTTGACTGAAATGCAATCGTAATGAGCAGTTTTGTGTTGCTTAATGTTTTTTCAGTTTTAAAGTATGAAATTTTCGTATTATGCTGGATGTGACTTACAATATTAATGCCATATATGCATGAATTCAGCTAAGCTTGAATAAGTTGACCTGATAAAATTTTGTTTTTATAAAACCGGAAGCCTGCAGCTGCTTTTATCATAATAAGTTGTGATCTTTTAATAGAAGTCTGCTAGCACTTACATCACATGAACACATCTTCAAACTTTTAATTATTTGAACTCGATCTGCATGCCCAGTAAATCGACGCACTTTTTACAACTTCACAGCCGCCGGGCTGTAAGAGAAGAGAAGCTGAGCCGCAAGTTCTCAAAGAAAAAGATAAAATCGGCTTAGAGGTGAGGCTGTTACATTTTCAAGAGACTTTGCTCAACTCAATGAACCAACTGAGTTTCAGCATTGATGCTGTAGACTTTAGAGGCTTTCATTTGTTTACTAAGCACTTAGCAGCACACCTTGGGATTAGATGTGTTTATGGAGCGTGGCGTGCCTTAAAGTGATGTTCATCTGCTAATTTAAAAATGTAATTGGCTTGTTAAAATGCGTCAGTCGAGTGTCAGTGAACTCGCTGCGAATAAGCAGAGCCTAGTTGACCTCGCCATTAACGGATGCCGTGCACTCAGAGATTGACTTTGAATTGCTAAGCTGCTGCTGCGTTGAGTTTGTTTAGCAGTAGACGCGCCATCAAAAATACATACAAAACTCACAAAAAAACCAAAAGAATGGAAAAATAGACAAGATGAAACTGAATGAAATATGCTTCAATGCCATTTCGTGGGCGCGCATTCAGTTACTTGGCTGAGTCAGTGTCATTTCGTGGCTGGCTGACACTGTGCGATACTCAAACTGACACTCCTTATTGTGCCCCGCCAAGTTGTCCTTTGTCTATGTTTATCTATGCAGTGTTTGCGCGCAACGGTAACGGCAACGGCGACCGCGCTGCTGCCACGAACTATGCCATGTTGCGGTCTTAGGGCAGAATTTTGATTTTACGACCTTGTTGCCGTCATTAACGTTATTTTATGATGACGCTGATACGACCGCGAAATATTGCGGCGCCAACGTCACCATCAACGTCAACGTCAACGTCAGCGTCGACTGCGCACACTAAGCGTTCTTCGCTGAGCGCTTTAGGGATTCAGTTGGCTTAACGCGCCAGCAGCGAACAACAGCAGCAGCGACGGGCCAAGACGCAAGTCAAGTCAAAACTAAAGCATACCAAAATGTAGCTAAGTAAGCCAAGCGAAGTCATGCGTTGTCAGCTCAAGTCATGCGATGTTATGACCCAACCATCCACTCATACACTTACCCACCCAACCAGCCACTCACTCACTCCCCCAACCCGCTAGCCAACCAGCCAGCCAGCCAGCCAGCTAGGCTGCCAGCGTTGACGATGTTTAAGTAAAAAACCAATAAATGTTAATGAAAATAGACAAAAGACAAAGTTTGACGCTGCATGCTGCTGTTGTGTCGCATGTGTGTGTGTGTATAGTTAATGTACGGGAGGAGAAAGTTGGGTAGGGTATTTTATATTGAGAGGCGGCATGCAGCATAAGCTGATAATATTATTGCGCTATTAATGGGCTCAGGTTTTATGGCAGTTTTAATCGCTTTTGTTACAGTTGCACAATAAAAAGCGATTTTGTTGTGGCCAAGTACGAAAACAAAAGCGCCAACACGCCACGCAACAACAAACGTGAAACAAAGCGCAGGCAGCCCTGCAGAGTCAAAGAAAGAAAAAAAAAGAAGAAAAAAGTAAAAGGAGAAAAAAAGAAAGTAGGGTCATATGTGCGTTGGCAAGTTTTAATCTGCCAAACTTAAGCCGAAGGAAAAGCGCACTAATTGCACATAGCTGCCTGCAGTGAAGCGGGCAAAGATCGCCGGGCAAAGCAATTTACTAAATTCCTTTTTTAGGTTTCTAATACTTTCCTTTTCTATTTTTCTTCTTTTTTTTTTTTGTATTAGTTCTTTCTTTCCCTAGTCGACTTACTCTTTTTACTTGCAAGCAAATTCAATTTAGAAGGTACGCAACAACAACAAAAACAATTGTGTTGATGGCGACAGCGACGAAGACGACGACGACGACTGACATCACTATGGGCAACAGCAACAACAACAACAACAACAACAGGACATACCGCACTAAATTCAACAAACGGAAATCGCACGTAAAAATAAAATGGCTGCAGCGCAGCACGTACGCGACTGACTGTGACTTGCGAAGCGTTGCCATTCCCGACACCGACACCGTTCCCGTGCTCCTTTCGCAATTGCCTTTGCTTTTGCCTTTGCCTTTTTTGCCACTTCTCTGCTTGCATTTACACCAGCTCCGCGCACTTTGCCACACTTGCTGCGGCTGCTCAGTGCGTAGTGCACTCAGTTTCTTATGCCACTTCTTGTCAAACGTAGTGTACTCCAACAACTTCACAGCTGCAGCAGCAGGCACGCCTTCATGCCGCTCTGCCCCACTTTACAGCAGATGCTGGCTCTGCTCTGCTGCCGCTGCTGCTGTGAGTGCTGTTGGTGTTGTGGTTCTTGCTTGCGCGTATTTGCACCTGCTGCAACAGCTGCTCACCAAAAATAATGAAGGAGTTCGTTCGTACTTAACAAAAGAATTCCTTTTCCTTGCTGGCGTTTTGCACTTTTCTTAGCTTTGCTTCGTTTTTATTTTATTTCTCTTTTTGCTCTTCTCTTTTGCTTTTGCCAGCTTTTTGTGCTTTCGTCCTGCTCATCGCAATTAATGTGCATACCAGGAAATTCCTGGCAGACATGGCAAAGCGTTAGCGCGTAAGAAAAAGCAGGCAGTCAGCATGTTGTGCGCCTCAAGCGCTGCAATTTGGCGTATTGTTGTTGATTTTGTTGTTGTTCTCACTTTGTTTGTTAGACGCATCCTTTGCCTGGTTTATTTTGGTTTTATTCTATTTTTCCTTTTTTTGGACTTTCTTTCGAGTATGTGCGCACGCTTTAAACATTTTAAAACGTTTCTTACTTTTTCTTAATATTTTTTTCCATCTGCAGTTTTCCCTTTTTTTATTTGTTTGCTCTGCTTTACTTTGCTTAGAGTGCAGTCCGCTTGACCTTACTTCGCGTGCAACGCATGGCATGGCCAACATTTGTTAAGGGGCTTTACTTGCTTTGGCCTTTGTTCGATGCACGATGCACTATGCACGATGCTGGCGAACGCTGCGTATACACAATGAAATGTTATCGCATAAAAAATGCATTGTTCGTTGCATTTGCAGCCTTGCCGCAACGTTTGGCCATTTGCTCAAGCTGAGCATTGCGAAAAAGTCCAACTTAAAGCAAACTGCACATGCAATCAAAACTTAAGCACTTGAGGCGCACACTGTGACACAATAAACAAACAGCAAGGCCAAATTAAACAACTGCCAAATGAGTCGTGCATTTAAGTATGTGTGGCATATCTAGAATTGCACTGCACGCTCAATTTCGCTGTTGCTATTGC
This sequence comes from Stegana nigrithorax, assembly GCA_037044495.1. Classification (NCBI taxonomy): domain Eukaryota; kingdom Metazoa; phylum Arthropoda; class Insecta; order Diptera; family Drosophilidae; genus Stegana; species Stegana nigrithorax. The sequence continues at coordinate 188,928 of JBAMBQ010003439.1, forward strand.
AATTATACTTTAGTAATTTGGTAATCGGCAATCTGCATAATGAGTCAATTGAAGCAGGCAGATCAGCAAGCAGCAGCACTAACAGCATAAGCTGGGCTACTTTGGCTGCTTCAGAGCATATATGTAGAAGGCTGGGGCATGAGTGCGAATGTCGGCAGAAAAACCCGAAACAACGACAGAAGGTATGGCATACAAGAACAAGAAAACACGAAAGCAAAACAAAAAAATGGCAAGAAAAGTTGCCAACTTTTAATTGAAGTGAAAACGATGATAACGACAGACGTTTGTTGTCGACTGCTGAGTTAGTACCCAAGTGCTTTGGCTTTGGCTTTGGCTGTGTCTGCTCTTGCCGTGACTGCTTCTGCTGCTACACCTGCTCTCGTTGTTGTACAAGCTCACATGTATGTGTCGGCATGGCTTGGAGGCAGCAGAACTTTGTCTTACCTCGGAGACTCTTTTGCGTTTGGCAGTCAAAATGGCATTACTGTGAATTGCTTTGCACGCTCTTGAACACACACGACATAAAGCAAAAAACCGTAACAAAACAGAGACAAAAATAAAACAAACTCAAAGTAAAACAAAAAACATTAGGGGGTAAAATAAAAGAAAAAAAAAAACTTTAAGCCTTTAAATCTTTTTCAAAATGCGTACCTATCTCTGATTTGTGTTTTATGCTTTTCGGTAAAGGTGTTTGTATGTGTGTGTGTGCACTTATTCGATTTTTGCTGCCATTCTGCGCATTCTTGCTTTTGCCATTTTGTTTCACTTTGATACACTACAACTACAAACGGGTTTGTTAAGTTGGTCAGCAATCGACAATATACAATAAGCAAACTGCACAGGAATGCTGGCAATATTTTATTTAAAAATAATTTTTTATTTATTTTATGGCCATTCAATAAATTACGTCTCAATGCTAAAACAGTTTACTGTAATTAAATATTTTCTCCATCGTATGCATTTCTAGTTAAGCAGCGCATACCTGGCTATGTATTACCTTTTTAGATTTATTTGGCTAGACGACTTGGTGCGGCACACTGTGTCAGAGTGAAATATGGCACAAGTTGTCAGCACTTGCCAGAACTTTGGATTTGCTTTACGCTTTGGGTCTATTGTAAATTTAGCTCAAGCAGTTTTAAAACTCCCGTGGCAAAGCTTCGATTCCCGGTTCGGCCAGCACTGACAAACAGAAAAAGGTTTTACTATACAGTTGTGCTGATGAGATTTAAGCTTAAACTCATGAGTTGAAGTCTCTTTGATGATGATGATGATGGTGATGATCTTAGCATTGATGATGCTGAGGATGATGGCAACGTTGAAAAACGTTTTATCTTGGAGGTATTTGCATTCCAGGCTTAAACTCTTGTTGACATGTACATTGTTGAGGAGTTAGGTATATGTGTGAGTTAGTGGGTACCAGTTTGCATAAATTGTTAAAATTCTTATCATAGTTTCTTGAAAACTAAAAATGTGCCATAGCAACTTCTTCTTGTTAGTGCTGGCCATGCTTGTTGAAAAAGCTGTTTCAATCTTTTTCGTTATGTGTACATAGCCATGAAAAGTCTATTAAATAGATTTTTTTATAGTTAAGGTTTGCCTGAAACTTCTCAATGTCTGTAGATATTTTTTTCACTATATTCCGTCATTGCGACCCATTGTTATGTAGCTGTGGCAGACAGTTGCGTATTTATATAAAGTTTATTTTTACCTCATTTCGCTTGACAGTTCAATCAAACTTGCTTGAGATTTTAAGAACACGTGTGGCTGCTTTGAAGTTGCCACGCAGTTTACTCACTGCAAAGGACATCTTATTTCCGCAAAAATTCTTAGCACAGTTGTAGGGTACACAGACTTTTACTTTAGCTAGACTTGACTTCAATTATTTTAAAATTTCTTTTTCTTTCAAATTTTCTGTTTCCTCCTCTTATTGAGGAATCTTTTCTTCTGTGAATTTCGTTTGAATTGCGCATGTTGCCATAACATGTTTCAAACATGTCTTTCAATCAAACCAACACAAAAAGGATTCGTCTTTTGCATTTTTTTTTCTTCGTTGTAAATTTTCATATTTTCTTATTCTTTTGCGAATTTTTTCACCGTTAGCTGATAATCAGAATTTCAGCAGCGATGAAGCCTGTTTTGCGTAATAATGCTTCATGTTGTTGAGTGCGAAGCGCATAAACATAGTCATCGAAGCATACAGTTCATTTAAATAGCGTAAGCGACCTTCAACTTTCGCATAGGCGAAACCCAAAGCTAACACAGCAAATACATTACGGATCTGTTTATCAACGCAAGGCAGCACAGGGCAAGGCTATGCATTGTTTTTGTGTTTAATGCAATGACTGGGGAAATATGTTGTCCTTGCTACTGCTGCTGCATGCATAGTTTTAGACGAAAATCGAAATATTTGCTTTGTCGACAGCAATAACAACAACAAAAACAGCTAAGACAAATGATGAACGGGCTGCACAGAGTCGGTGGGTTGCACTTTAGCATATGCTATGCATGTTGGCACAACTGTTGCAGCCAAAGCGATGTTGCATGCGCAAGATGGAAAGCCAGGCAGGCAGGCAGGCAGGCGATAAGGCAGTCAGACAGTTGAAGTGTGCTATACGCCATTGTCGCCACTGACAACGTCGTTGTCGTCGTCGGCGTCGTCCTCCTAGTCATCCTATACGTTGTTGTTGCTGTTGTTGTCGGCGCCGTTGCTGCCACACTCGACGGCTGTTGGCTTTGATTTATTGATTTTCGCCTGATCCAATCGGCAACGCATACGAAATGAGAGACAATATTTGCAAGGACATGCCAATGTACATACATCGACTAAGCGCTGAGCATGCCCTACCCACGCCCATACCCATACTCATACCCATACCAATACCCACGCCTACACCACTGCCCAAGCCATGCCGTGCTTTATGCGAGTACCAACAGCGACAACACGCAGCTGCTTAGCGGCATGTAAAGCTACAGCATAGCATGGCTTGTATGTATGTACTTATATGAGAGTATGTATGTATGTGGGCATACTTTTAGGCGCGCAATTCCATAAAACACTTACATAAATGGAAATCAGCTTTAATAAATCGCAAATGGCAAGAAATACGACTGAAAGCAAGGAAAAACAAAAAACCGAAAAAACAAACGCAATAAGCAAGGAGAATAAGATATAAAAAAGAAAAGAAAATATAAGTACGGTAGGGCAGAGTATGCGTAGCATGAGTTCAATTAAATCAAGACAGCAGCAGCTTGCTTACCCACACTTCCGGCGCCAATACACAGCACTCAGCCCGTGTGTAGATAGACAGACAGATAGACAGGCAACGGATGGCAAGATCGACTGCAAAGAGCATAAGAACGGAAGAAAAATTAAATTACATTTAAAGCTTAAGTCAAAAATTGGCAGCAGCAAAACGAGAAAAATACAAAGAAAAAAAAAAAAAACGAGTAGCTGGAAAAAAAAATGAAAAAGAAAAAAAAGAAAGCAGTCAGCGAGCAGAGAGCAGAGAGCGAGAGCAGACAACAGGAAAAATGAAAGCAAAAGCGTAAAGAAATCAAAAAGAAATGAAACTTATGTGCAAAAACGAAAAGAGATGAAAGCGCAAAATTAAATTGGACATTTATCAAGAGATTTTTATTGATGCCTGGCCGTGCGCAACGGAGACGATGTACGCAGGCCATGTTGTAGCGTAACGTAACGTAACGAACGCCCACAACTGTGGTTGCGTCTCACAGTAGACAGCGGCAGACTGACGCCAACAACAAGCGAACTAGGCACAACCGGGCCGAGCGGCAGTAGGCCGGCAGCAGGCAGCAGGCAAATGTAGCCGAGTAACGGCGCAGGCACGAGCAGCAGGCATCAAGTCAAATGTCGGCTTTATCGGCATACAAGTTACAAATGCGGCCAATTAACATTTTACGTTGGCAGCCCAAAAAAAAAAAAAAAAGAACGAAAATAAAGAGCAGAAATAAAATAAAAATTAAATGGCCCTTGAGCTTAAATATTAAAACATACACATGCTTTATTATTTCGGCATTTTTAACATAAAAGTTTCAAATTAATAGCGGCATATTTAATTATAGATGTACACAAGCATAACAAACAACAAAGCCCGAACAAGCAAAGGACCAAAGGACCAAACGACTTTAAGATATATGCATGAGCATAAATTATTGCAACGCAATGGATGGCAAAACGTGGTTGGGGAGGGGTCATGGGTATTTGGAATGCTTAACAAAGCCATTGAGTAGTTAGAGTCAACTAATTACGGCTATTAAAGCCAAAGCAGCAGCAGCGACAGCAGCAGCAGCCGTAGCGGCAGCAGCAACAACAAGAAAAACAATTATATAACATTTAATCACCTGCTGAAAATGTAATTATCCTGCATACTTTCAGGCGCACGCAATTTACAAAACCCAACCCAAAGCGAGCGCCATAAAAGTGAAAGTAAACTTTTGTGCAAGTCAAGCCAAGGTAAGATGAGCTAGGGTAGGGTACGATGAGGTTCAAGCGCGACAGCACGCATAGCAATGGCAGTGAAATAAGCTACAGGGCTGCTTGCCAAGTAGCCAATTAGGCGCAAAATTTGTTATGCCAAGTAGAGAAGAAAAAAATAAAACCAGCGAAAAGCATAAAATGTTGCCAAGCGATTTTGTATTTATTGCAATAAATTAAATTTTGAAAATTATAACAAGTGGGAAAAAAACGCAGAGGATGGAGCAGCGGCAGTACTGAGCGCACACAAGTGGCTTAATGAGCGAAATTTATGTGCGCGCCTAAAAGTATGCAATAAAAAGCGAAATACGCAATAATACACTAAGTCAATGTGACAGGGCCACACACTGTGCGCAGCGGGCAGGCATACGCTCACATATAGCAAGAAGTCAATTGACGGACAGTTGCTTGGTTGGATGGAAGCTTCCTCCTTGCTGGCTGTGCATGGTATCCTGTCTGCTGCGTTGCCAAGCTGCGAGTCTAATCGTGCGCAGTGAAGCGGCAAAAACAAAGCAAATTAATTGCAGGTCGAATGTTTTTTTGTTTTTTTGTTTTTCCTGTTCAATAGTACAAAAACGCAAACAATATGCCACGCGCCTTTGTGCATGCTATGATTTTTTTAAATTTGTTTATTTTTATTTTTGCTGCCTTTTAACTTTTTGAACAAAAACAACAAACGAATAAAAGCAAAAAAAAGGAAAAAAAAACGAATAAAAAGTAAAACCAAAAATAAAATAGGAAAAAGTAACGAGGAGAAAACATAAAGTAAACTAACAAAAACATTTTTCAAGTCTGCGCACTCATGCGTAGCTAATATCCTTTCGTGTATCCTGCCTTGACTGCCGCTGTTCTGGCTGACCAATATGACTTCCGCATGCCGACAAAACGCAACAATTGCGTTCGTATGCTCGTTCGTCCGTCGCCTTTTTTTGACTTTGTTTTCTTGCTTCAGCGGGTAGCATGCTCTGCTTGGTTGCCTGCTTGCCTGCCTGCCCGTGTGCCTTTGGCTGTGGGCCTGCTTGTCGTTAATACGCTCAACAGTTCGCCTTTTTGGCAGCACAAAAATCGAAGCAAATTTATTATCGAGATAAGCAAGGCTTGGCACAGCAGCAGCATACGTTGCTTGTCTTTAGCTTAACAGAATATGCTGCTTAGCCTAAGCAAGTGTTGGCGCTTCAACTTTGCTTTTTTGTTTTCATTTTTTGAGGCTATTAAAGCATCAACACGCAGCCAAATCTGTTGTGCGTGCAATTTGTGGCACAATTTGCCACTCAAATGGTTTGCTAAGCACTGCGCTTGCACTTGATTCGACAGTTGTTGTAAATAACACAGCCAATGAAGCAGTTGCCCAGTCATTATTTAATTTAATTAAAAGCACTTACTCCAAAGTCGGCAAATTAAAATGCAACACACTACAACAAGGCAGCTCATGCACTCGAGTGCCAGTGTGTGTGAGTGTGTGTGAGCTGCCAAGCACTTTGCTACAGAGAAGAAAAAAGGAAAAGCTAAAACGAAACAGGTTTGTGTGTGTATGACATGTGTGAGGGGTGCGAGCCAAGACTTGTGCGCATAGCCAGCATTAGGCAGCGCATTGCATAGCAAGGCAAGGGACGGAAACGCCATTGCATATTGGCCAAAACAAACCAAAGCAAACCAAAACCAAACAAAAGCAAAGCAAAGCAAGCCATGCCACAAACAAATCAGCGTAAATATGCGCAAGTTTTGTGTATAAGTGAACACACACACACACACACACACACACACACACGCATATTCACACTCGCAACTTTTTAACTTGCCACAAGCACACACAAAATCACTTTTTGTGACTCAAAGCAAACGTGTGCCAACCAAGAGCAACAAAACCAAAAAAAAAAAAACAAAAAGAAGAAAAAGAAAGAAAAACAAAAGTTGGTTTTTTGTGCTGTTTGCTGCAAGGGAAATGAAAAGCTTTCACATTAACGAGTAACAAACAACGTCTGGGTGGCAGCGCACATCTCGCACTGTGTCAGTGCTTGGCAGTGAGTGGCAGTGTGCGGAAAAATCCATTTGAAAAATTAACAAAGAGCACAGGTGGCCGGGCCAACGCCAAACTTACATTTTGTGTGCGCCAAACTTAAGCTGCGGTACTTACTGCAGCATAAGTGCCATGCGCGCGCGCGCTCATCAACATAAGTGAACATGCCACAATAATATTGCTAAAAGCAATATGACACCAAGCAGCACAGCAGACAGGCAGCCCAGCAGTTAGGCAGCCAGGCAGCCAGGCAGCCAAGCAGCGCCTTGGACACTTACAAGTGACTTGGCAGTCAGGTAAGCGCTTAGCACCAAGCACTGCGAATTTTTTTTCGTACACCTTGGCTTGCAGTGCAAATTAAACGCTTTGCTGTGTTTGCCGTGAAGGAGTGTGTGTGAGTGTGGAGCAGCAGAGCTGACAAGTGGCAGGTATCATCTTAGGAGTGCCAGTCATGTGCAGCTGACTTGCAAGTCACAAACAGCGAGTCGCAAGGCGTCATAACTCATACGCCATGTTGTGCCAAGCAGAAGTCAGCTTGCTGCACTTAACATGCTTCCAAATCGTCATACGTAGCATATCGTGTGCGCATATTAATTTGATGACACTCACGCGCATATTTATTTATGCTAAAAATGCCATGGCAAGTCAAGCCAAACCAAGCTAAACCGAGCCAGCCAACGCTAATGCAAAGTAGACGAAACATTTTTTGACAAGTGCAGCATCAGCAGCAGCGGCAGCAGCAGCAGCAGCATCATGCAGTGAAATGTAAAACCAAAGGCACACACATATGCCATGCAAGACAAGGCAGCGCTCTGCTGCCGGTGCTTGTGCTGATGCTTGAGCTGCCACAAGACAACACTTGACGACATTGCGGACAATGACAGCTGTAAACTGCAGGCAAGCAGGCAAGCAGGCAGCAGCTGCTGAGCTGAGCGCACAACTACTTTGCATATGGCCGAGTTTAGCAATGCAAAGTATGCAGTGTGCTGCGACTTGACTGGAGGTTAAAGCATTGCGCCAAATGTGCTTAGCGTACATAACAAAAACAAAACACTGCAAAAAAACAAAACAGTCAAATAAAAAGTAAAAAGTAAAGCAAAATCACATGCACACACCACTGATTTGCAGCCACAAGCAGCGCAGAACAGCAGCCAGTCGGCTGCACTTTAATTATTTCAGCGCAACACGCTGCCAACGACATCAAAATTTACATATGCAATTTCATTGTAGGCGAGACGAGACGAGTCGAGGCGAGACGCTGCAGCTGCATGGCCATAATATGCATTATGTAACCAAATTTATAACAAACAAAAAAAGAAACCAAAATTTAACGCGCTTGCCTCTGCTTTGCTGTATGCATTTTTTATGCTGTTTTGTTTTTTTCTTTGCGGGCAACCCTTGACTTTCCCGCCAAGTCTTCGCACTTAGTCAACTTGCCTTGCTTCGACGTAAACTTGGCAGCATTGACTGTCAGCGATCGTAAAGCGCAATTGCTGCTGCTGCTGCTGCTGCTGCTGCCGCTGGCCTGTGTATGCGTTTACATAATCATAATAATAATCGGTGCAGCAGCAGAAGCAGCAGCAGCGGCAATGGCAGCAGCCAGCAGTGAAATTTAGTGTCGATTTTACAAGCACTTATGCCGACAGCGACATACACTCCTACAATAGCAATGAGGAGGATAATAAAAACAACAACAGCAACAACAACAACAATAGTAATAACAATGCAACTAAATGCTCTGCTATGCTCGCATCCTTAAGCGATCTCAGCAGTCGCATGCGCATATATATAATAAGACTTTATAACAAGTTTTTATGCAAAAATGCCACAAGGCAACGCTCGCTGCGGCTTCCCAGTCTGCCTGCTGTCTGGCTGTTTGCCTGTCCGTCCCACTATCTGCCTGCTCACGGCTGTTAGAGCTATGGCTGCTTGCCTGGCTGACAGCACTCGGTCTCGGCTGCTGCTGTTGTCTGCCTGCCTGCCTGCTTAGGCGCTGCTACGCTCTGCGCTCTGCACTCTTTATTATTTATGCGTTTTTATGTCTATGCGGCTAAAGACAGTCAATGCCCTTTTTAGTATGAAATTGTTTATGAAATTATCTCTGTGGCATATGTTTAGTGCAATGCATGTGTATGTGTTCGCAGGCGTGTGTGTGTGCTTTGCAAGGGTTAAACTCTGGCTTTGACAGCGTATATGTGCGTTTTTAATGGGATTTATTGTTAAAGTTGCTTCGTTTGGTTGGCTTTTGCGTCAGATCACATCAAGTTCTGCGTAGTTTTGGTGTGTCAACATTTTATGCGCTTGCAAATCTTTGCAAAATACTTTAAGCTGCTGGCTTGTGTCGTTCGTTTTGTAATTGTCTGCAAGCGAGTTTTATTAGCTTTTACAAATGTTGGCAACAGTCACGACAGCCTGCAGACGTTCTCTGCTGCATGCAGCTAACTCGAAAAGCTTTTTTCCGGATTTAACATAAATCTGGCAATATGGTTTAGTTTGCCTTAAGTTATAATGCGCCTTTATAATGTTGAGTTATGAGATTTGCAATACGCCTAATGGCTTATTAAAGCAGATGAAATTTATGATGATGATGAGATTACTGCCACGCAAAATAGCACTTCCATGGCAAAAGTTAAAAATAATTGGACAGATAATATGAAGCACCTACATCCGAACGGAACACAACTGATTGAGTTAATAAAGTAGGGGTGCAAAAATGTATAGTATTTTAATATTGCAGGAAAAAAGAAAAAGTCAAATAACACTTCAAACTATATTATTTAATAGGAATTGATTAGTAACACCATAAAATATATGGATAAACTGATAAGCTGTGAAGCAAAACCTTCTATTGCACCGAAATCGACCATGTGTGAACAACTGAAAAACGCAACTGCACCGAAATGAACTACTTAGTCGTTTGCTACAATTCCGAAAAAAACTGCAATGGCACCAGCAAGAATATCTAAATGCAAATTAAATCAAGTGAATCGGTCAATGAATAATTTCATAGCAACTAGCAAATTAAGTTCCGAAGGCAAATTACACGTCATTAAAACGTATGTTTATGTTAAGTTACCTTAATCAGTTTAAATTTACCAAAAAGATTACGGATCAATTTCGATTCTACTTTCGCAATAGTACGGGTCTATAATAATGAAACTTATTAATACTTTGTTTCCAAGGGGGAGAACCTCATTCAATCCAAAGGCCGTAAGTTGAGACACAATCGCCCTCAGGCAGGCGTTTTAACAGTGTGAACAATTGCCAACAATATGAGATGCTAAAGCAAAATAGTCGATTCAAACGTAAAAGCGGTAATGAGCACAACACTTCATGTCCATCGTGATCTAAGCCGACAGCAATGTGAGCGTTAAACCGATTTTTGATTATTTTGGCAGACACTTTCTTTCATGTTTTATATATTACAGTAAATTTATTACTTCAATAAAGCAAAAAATTTTGAAAGGAAAAAAGAGTTTTTCAAAAACCAAAGGCACTTTGGATCCAGACTCTTTGCTACTCTTAAACATTTTACTTCTTTTTGATCAAAACAAAACAGAGGACTGCATTAGTTAATTAGCGTTGCATAAAATTTATTTTTTTTATACCCTGTACCAAAAAATGGTAAAGGGTATATTAAAGTTGTGCAAATGTATGTAACAGGCAGAAGGAGGCGTGGCAGACCCCATAATGTATATATATTCTTGATCAGCATCGAAAGGCGAGTCGATCTAGCCATGTCCGTCTGTCTATCTGTCCGTCTGTCCGTCCGTCTGTATGAACAAACGAATCTCGGAAACGGTAAAACCTGCATCCACTAACTTTAGCACGAAGACTCTCCCAATCCATAGGCATAACAAGTTTATTTTTTTTTTTCGATATTCGTCCTATAAAATATAGCTGCCATAGGAACGATCGGATTAAAACCCACATTTAGTAACAAAAACCCTCTTGTTTTTCAAGATATCTTCACCAAATATTGGATTTAAAAGTTTTAGCTAATGACCAATTACATACCTCAATATTATATAAATTAGTTTACTATATCATATAGCTGCCCTAGGAACGATCGGCCGAAAAACAACATTTACTGAGAAAAACTTTTTTTTTTATTAAGATATCGTTACCAAATTTTGGATTTGACAGTTTTAGGCAATACTCAATCATATTTCTGAATATGATAAATATCGGTTTTCTTTAACATATAGCTGCCATAGGAACGATCAGCCGAAAAATGGCTTTTACTACAAAAAAATTTTTTTTTTGTTTTGCATTGGGTACAGGGTTTTCTATAGTCGGTTACACCCGACTACAGCCCTGCCTTTCTAGTTTTTTTTGTTATCGAGATTCATTAGTCATAGCAAATGAATTTGTTGAACTGCCACATCGGAAAATGTCATTTTGCGAAAATTCTGTTAACAGTTAGGCAATTTAATTAAGTCGAAGTGCTGCATAAACATGAAGTTGTTTGCAATATTGTTGATCTATGTATTTTTCATCGCGGTTGACTCAGAACCTTCTCCTCAACTGATGTCCACCATATGTGTTCAACTGGAATCCGCAACTAAACCGAAATGTACTACTCAGTCGTTTGCTACAATTGCGAAAAAACCTGCAACCACTCGATCACTAAAAAAATACCTGATTTCAAAAAGGCGTATACCGGATTACATCCCCATTATCAATTTTGATTTTACTACCTTGGCGGAAGAAATAGCAAATATGGAGATAGGAATGGAAGCTAGAATACGCTTAACTAAGAAATATACTGAGGGTCTTCTTGATATAGTAAGGAAAGCCAATATTTATCCAATAAAAGTAATGGGAAATATTGACAATCGTTTCACAAAAGTACTTCATAGTAAAAATGAAATTCCTCTACTCCGTGATGAAGTAAATGATATATTACTGGATAAGGTTTTCAAAATTAGCGATGAAAAAATCATGGAGCAATATAAAAGGGGGAATATTATTGATACCAAAGGACAAAATTGCCGTTGTTTAAAAAGGGTCAAAAAGTTCCAACAATATGAGATGCCCTGCAAAAATAATCGATTAAAGCGAAAAAGATGCAATAAGCACAACACACCTTGTCCATCATGATCAAAGCCGAAAGCAATGTGAGCGTTAAAACGATTTTTGATATTTTTTTTGCCGATTTTTTTTTTCATGTCTTATATATTAAACAAAATTGACTAATTCAATAAAACAAAATAATTTTAAAGGAAAAAAGAGTTTTTCAAAAACCAAAGGCACTTTGGATCCAAACACTTTGCTACTATTTAACATTTTGCTTCTGTTTGCTCAACACGTAACAGAGGATTGCATTAGTTAATTACCGTTGCATAAAATTTATTTATTTTTTTTTAAGTAAAAATTGTTTTAGCGAGGTGTAAGTCCAAAAAAAAAAAGAACAGAAATCAAAGGCTAGATGCTTCAGAGTCGAAGTGGAGGGGGACGCACAAAACAATGCGAATTGTCTTGTGCGTGGTCATCTGCAGTGTATAGAATGATTGCTTACGCATGAGTAAGAGAGAGATAAAAAGTGCTTTAATGATTGTACTGATTCGTGAGCGAATATAAAAATTACTCATCTATGAAATAATGCGCAAACAAAGAAGAGAGTAGATTTCGCTCAGACAACATTTCATGCGGCACACGTATACACACATATTGCTGTGTAATACTCATAGTTCGTTGCCTTGCTTAGTTGCTGCTAATAACAATGGAAACATGTAAATACCCCGAGACACATTTTATATGAATGTTGTTGTGCACACTGTGGCAGTACGCCAGAATTATGAGTGACCACGAATATGTTTATTAGCAATGATTTCTATAATTTTTATTGCCGATGTTACACTACTGTGCAACGGTGACAATAGAGAGCAATAGTGAATTGCTTTGTTCCTTTCCTACTTCATACACATTATACATTCAGTCAAACTTTCATAACTCGAACTTCTCTAACTCGAATTTTCTAAAACTCGAACTAAATGAAGTGGCAATAGCGTTTAGGCAGCAAATAACATACAATTCTGCTTCCGTAACTAGAACTTCCATAACTCGAATTTCTCCATAATTCGAACAAAAATTTTGGCACGTGCATTCTCTAAGTCGAATTTTTAGGGGAAATCCCCGATTAATTCGTTTTTTGTGTTTTGGGAAATCCTGTAAATGAATGCTTTACTTTTTCTATTTGTTTTTACCTCTTTTTACGACATACCTTTAATTTTCTTTAATCTCATTGAACAAAATCGAAACTTGATGGAAGTCGATTACGTGGTATGGTCAACAGTAAATAAAATAACTTCCAATGTTACTCTTCAGGATTATATTGATGTGGACAATGAATTTTGACCATCACAGTTTTCTACAGAAGAAGACATTATTGAACATTATAGCTCTGAATTAGTGGATCCGATTTTAAGTGCAACGGAAAGTGATGAAGAGGGTTCGGTGGAGGAAATCATTCATTATCCCTCCAAGAACGACATAGAAGACGCTTTCAAAACTTCGAATGTATATTTAAAAACTAGTGTTACTATTTACCACTAATGATCATAATAAGGCTCTGAACAAACTTAAATCTCTTTTTGTTGAAAATAAGAAAGTAAACTTGCAGTCACTAATTTTTGATTTTTTTAGAACTCTGTAACTTGTGAATAGTACCAACTTATATGATTTGAAATTAATTTATATTTGTATGTACATATGTATGTATTCGCATTTTTAAATAAATATAAATATGTATAGGTACATATACTCTATTGCAGTTTTTTTTTAACAAACCTAACAAAAAGAAATTCTGTAAGTCGAAGTCTTCATAAGTTGAACTTTTTCTGTCGATTTGAGTTAGGGAACACATTTCATTTCATAACATTTTGTGCAGCAGTTTCACTTCAATAGTGTGCTTATATGGGTGAGGCACATTCCTTATTTTTTTTTTGTTTCTGCTATAGAGATTCATTTGCTATAGCAAATTAATTTGTTGAACTGCCACATCGGAAAATGTCATTTTGCGAAAATTCTTTCAACAGTTACACGAAAGTCGAACTGCTGCATAAACATGAAGTTGTTTGCAATATTTTTGATCTATGTATTTTTCATCGCGGTTGACTCAGAACCTACTCCTCAACTGATGTCCACCATATGTGTTCAACTGGAATCCACAACTAAACCGAAATGTACTACTCAGTCGTTTGCTACAATTGCTAAAAAACCTGCAACCACTGCAATAGGAGCATCCAAGTGCAAGTCAAACAAAGTGAATCGATCACTTAAAAAATACCTGATTTCAAAAAGGCGTGTACCGGATTTCGCCCCCATTATCAATTTTGATTTTACTACCTTGGCGCAAGAGATAGCAAATAAAGAGAAAGGAATGGAAGCTAGAAAACGTTTAGCTAAAAAATATACTGAGGGTCTTCTTGATATAATAAGGAAAGCCAATATTTACCCAGTAAAAGTAGTTGGAAATATCGAGAATCTTTTCATAAAACTACTTTATGGTAATTATGATATTCCTCTACTCCGTGATGAAATAAATGATATATTATTGGATAAGGTTTCCAAAATTAGCGATGGCAACATCATGGATCAACATAAAAGGGGGAATATTATTATAAAAGCCAAAAAGTTCCAAAAATGTGAGATGCTCTGCAAAAATAATCGAAAAAGATGCAATTAGCGCAACACTCCTTGTCCATCATGATCAAAGCCGAAAGCAATGTGAGCGTTAAACCGATTTTTGATTATTTTTTTGCCGATTCAAAAACCAAAGTAACTTTGGATGCAGACACCATTTTTGAACCTTTAAACTGCTACTTCGAAAATGTGTGACTAGGTCAATAACTTATTATTGGACTTGTTTATCTCGTTGTTATATCTGATTTGTGCTGCCTCGATGTTTCTTCCGTTAGTCTATTGCAAATTAAACTTCAACTGAATCCCACTCTAAAATAGTTTAAGTAATTAAGAAAAGCATTTTATGGGTACCTTTAATGTCGACTGTAAAATCAGAAAATTTAAAATATATGTTCTCAATTGGCCTAAGCATTATTCTCTGCGACGGTTTCAAACTGCACCTACTCTTAAAGTTTCGTGCACACAATTTGCAAAATCCAACAATTCGTCAGCGAGTACATTTTTAATAAACTTTGCCAAATATCGAAACGACAGCTGGCAATAATCCGCTCAATCTCGCATAACCAATTAATGTGGCGTTGTAAAAAGAAAAATAAAATGAAGGAAAAAGAAAATAAGGAATCAATTTAATATGCACCAAGATTCTTTTTGCCTAAAAGCAGCAACGCAATAAGTTTTAAGCCTCAAACCATTGGCAATGCATTACTACATGATACCCAGGATACCCCGACAAGCCTTGCGACTTAGTACCAGAAACAGAAAAAATGTGTTTGCCAAACACTCGAACACTTAGGCGAGTAGATAGGTGAGTGAGAGAGTGAGTATGATGCAAGGCGTATAAGAGAGTTGCCAAAAGTAAGCGTAATAAGAAAATTTTCATGATTTGAATAAATGTATTACTTTACAAATTATATTCCTGCCAATTCAGTGCCAATAAGTTCTGCATTTTTTTTTCTTGGCGCTTTTTTCTTAAGATTGTTTGTTGTTGTTGTTATTATTATTATTGTTGGTATTGGTAGAAATGTATATCTGCAGCATTATTGCGAGTTAAATTTAGCGCAATAATGAGCGTATAAATTTGCATTCGCAACAGCAGCCATCCAAGCAGCGCGGTTCGACCCCCACCAAAGCCACGCCAAGGAAATGCCAGCCAAGTGCCCCACCTTATCGTTTATACTATGCGCAGCGAATAATTTGACGTCGCCAAAGCAAAACGAAAGCCAAACGAATGTTAATGCGTTTATATTCATGCCATTACGAAATTCATTTCGTTTAAGACACTGAAGACAGTGAAGACCGAAGCACTGAAGAAACAGAGCAGTAAAAGTAAAAGCAAAACAAGTACAAAAGTAAATAAAAATAAAATAAAAAGTAATCAGAATTTCAGATTTGTATCCGCATCAAAGCTGCAAAATATTTATGTTGAATAAAAAATTTTCCAAATAAACAAAAAACCAGAAAAAAAAAATAAATAAATAAATAAGAAGTGCTGCGTGTATATTCTTATAAGAAATCTGAAAACCCTAAAAAACGGTGCCAAAAGCTTTTGCTTCAAGTGCACAAAGTAAAATAAAACTAAGGATGAAGTGACAGTCAAAGTCGAAGCTGGCGAAGAACAATCCAACAAAGTAAGAACGCGAAAAGAATTAAAAAAAGTGTCCTAAATAATTCATTTTTGAATTAAAATATAAATCACTTTCACACCATTTTCGGCGTTTTTCGCCCGTGCGCACATTTTATCTTGCGCGTCACTACTTCGAGATTTTTATTTACTGCTGCTCCAGCTCCTGCCGTTGCCGTTGCTCGTCCTGCTGTTGCTGCTGCTTATGTCGTGTTGTCTTGTGTTGAGTTGAGCTGAGTGGACTGTGTCTTGTTTTGTTGTTTGCCTTTTTTTCTGCTTGCGCTTTTATCGTTGGTTTTTTTTTTTTTGTTTATTTTATTGTTTTTTCTTAAGCTTTTTTTCATTTTTTATGCGTTTTTTGTTTTTTTTTGTTATATGTCTTTTTTTTGCACGTACAGCGCGCGCACATGCAAATGAACTAAGCCTTGGCCTTATGCTGCTTGCTTTTATTTTGTTTGTTGTTTTTTTTTTTTATAAGGCGTCACAACTCTTAAGCACGCAAAGCGCGCGTACATCCTTTTGAAACATAAAATCTAATAAAACAGTAAAAGAAAATTTCCCAAAAACAAAAAAAAAAGAACAAATAAATAAAACGAAAAAAAAGAAGAAAAAATCGAGCAAAGAAAATGTTAATTTTTCGCTTATAACGCACACTAAGCAAAAGTAAATCGAAAGCACTTAGTGGCAATGCTTATAACAAATGCAATATCAGCAAAAACAAAACAAAAAAACAGAAATTTGAAAAAAGAAAACGAGAAATAAAAAAAAAGAAACCCCCAGCAATTGCGCAACTAAGCTAGACACCAAATCGCATTTTTAATAATGCAAAAAAACTCACTTGAAAGCGTAAAACCCCAAAAGTCCTGCACAGCGCAGCAAAGCTATTAAAATTGACGAACTGTAAATGTGCGTCGTCGTTCACGCCATGGCTCGCGGAAGGAAATTGAATGCGCGCAAAGCAGCTGAAATACCTTTTTAGGGGCAGTGAAACTCATGCTGGCAACGCCAACGCCAACGTCAATGGCGTCGCCAATGCCAACATCAACGCCATCGCCATAGCCAATGCCAATGCCAATGCTGAGGCGCCTTGGCTGGTCGTCGTAGCTTATTAGGCAGCTTATTAACGTGCTCATCATCGAGTGGCTTGAAATGCGCCGCCAATTTCATTATCAGCGTCATCAACATCAACATCAGCCAGCAGACAGCACTCAGCACTCAGCAGTCAGCAACAAGGACTTCGACAGTGGACTTACTTACGTTGGCCGGGCGCTCGCCTCATTGCGTTCGTTAAGAAATGTAATGCGCGCTTAATGTTACACTTGCGCGCGCGCTGGGAGTTTCTCTTTTTTATTTTTTTGTATAATTTTTAATAGGATTGCCTTTTGGGGTATTTCACGCGCTTGTAGGTAGAAACTCAAAGCAAACGAATCGTAACGGAAATGAAAATGAAAATAACTTTAGCCGGCACTTTTAATTTCGCAAAATGGCAGCCACGTAATGTGTGTGTGAAAGCAATGCCAGCGAGCGGCGACAAAATGAAGTACATAAAACCAAATAAACAAAAAAAAAACAAAAAAAAAGAACAAGTAGAGAATGTGGCAGCGTAGGAAAATGTGTGCAGTCAGCCACAATGGACAAGTCGCTGCAGGCTGCCTTGATGGCCCGCATGTGCGCGCGCGTATTTCATTAAAACTGCCAATGCATACCTGCCACAAGGCGACGCCAGCGATGTCAGCAAACGTGTTGCTGGCGCACAAGAAATATTGTGACTTGTTGCCAGAGTTCATAAGCGGCAAAATATTTCTCGATGCATGCGCATACGCAGCACCAAGCAGGCAAGACGGGCGCGGACGGCGGGATAAGGAGCAGCCAAGCATGCATGGCATGGCGCTGCTGTCAGCCAAATGGGCAAATGATACGCTTTGGCGTATATGTATGTCGCAGCATATTTCCAGTTATCGCGTGCTGCCGCTGCAGCCGCACTTCCTGCATGCAAAAAAATAAAAAACAAACGCCATTGGCAAATGCTGCAAATCAAGTTGTTACTCATACGCGCCGTTGCACGGATAGCAGTGCATGCCATATGCTTACACACTAGACGCCATTCCTATTATATTTTTTCTTGATTTTTTTTTTCTTTTTGCTACATTTGCTGCATTTTTCTTTTGCTCGCTGACTGCTGTCGTGTGTTTTTATGGCATCTTTGCAACAAATTAGCTCCCCAAGTAATTTTGTTAAAAAGTTATTTGTGGCTATGTCATTTTTTTTTCCACTGCTGCCGTTGCTTGCATTCCCAGCTACGTTGTGTCCTTCTTATTTTATTTTATTTTATTTCATTTGGTTTTATTGTTGTTTTGGCAACATTTGCTATGTGTATGCATGTACGTGTATTTGGCCCATTAGTAATTCGTTGTAAATTTTCGCTGTCATTTTCAGCTGCAATCTAGCAAACTAATATGCTCTCGGCATCGCGCTGCACTCTGCACTCTCCGCGCTGTGTCCTGAACAGGCTGTGCACATTTTCACATTCACATTCACATTTCATATTTCGCGCAATGCGTTGTCTCAGCATTTTCTTTATTTATATGCCATTTGCTTGTTGTCGTTGTTGTGGTTATTTCTTTTTTTGCTTTCTTTACATTTGTTGTTGGTGTTTATTTATCGCAAAGTTTGCTTGTTATTTGCAATGCTTGCTGCTGTTGTTGTTACTGTTGTTGTTGCTGCTGCTGATGCTGCTGCTGTTAACCACATGCAGACACTTGCGCATACGCAATAAACTGCAGCATACCCAAGCATTCCCTACTTTAGCTGTCTCTCTCTCTTTCTCGCTTTCACTCGCTTGCTTGTCCTGCCCTGCTATCGCTTGCATAGTTTATTGTCTTGCTAGCTGCATAAAAATTTTTCCACTAATAGATACTATCCGTATATTGTGTGTTTGAGCACAGGCAACTGCATATGCATGCGTATGTGCGTACACACGCTCACACACACAGGCACACACACAAGCACGTACATGCTTGCCTTACCTCTCACGGTGGCTGCCATTCCTGCGTTCAGTTTTGTCTATCCTATCCAGCTTTGCCACACTTGCATGACACAAGCTTAGCAATTTCTTCAATGCGCCGCAGCAGTAGCAGCAGCAACATCAGTATCAACATCCTTTCTATGCTTATTTTTTTTCGTGGTGTTCGTTTCTTATTATTTTTTGGTTTTTTGTTTTTCGGTTTATTTTTTTTTTTTGCTTTGTGTTTTTCTTTTTTGTTGCTGCTTACTTATACTCGTATATTGTAGCAGCCCTTGTCGTGGCTGACTGCTTGCCAGGCACCATGCGTTCCGTCCACGCTTTTACTTGCTTCGTGTTGTGACCTAAATTTTTGCCAAATTGGATAAATTTTTCGCATTTTCGCTTTGCTATTTTTTTTTTTTGTGTCTTCTCTACCGGTTACTGCTTTTTTTTTTGTGATGCAGCAGTTGTTGCTATGAATTTATGTTTTGTTGTTGTTTTTTTTTTTTTTTTGTTTTTGCCGTTGTTGTTGTTGCAATTTCTCGCCACATTTGATTTATCTCGCTTTATATACATGTATGTACATTCAACTTCTTGGCTTCCTTTGCGTACGTTTTGTGTATGTGTGTGTGTGTGTGTGTGTGTGTGTGTGTCTGCGTATTTTTTGCTTTCTGCCGTGCTGTTGTCTCGTATCTATCTTGTAACGATATTCGTTTAATTTTTTTATTTTTATTTTGTTTTTTGGATTTTCTTTTTGTTGTTGTCGGCTTTGTCGCCGAGTCAAGTGACTCGTTTGTATGCTCGCTTGGCTTGGCTTGACTTGGCGTAGCGTGGCATGGCGTGGCTTGACTTGGCTGACTGCTCAACTTTAGTCGCTTGTTTCTGGCTATCGCTTGACTGGCATCTTGCGCCAGCGAACATGAGTAGGGCGTTCGCAAGGCTCATGGCTGCGGCGTTCGTACTTGTCGTCTGCGACTGCGTCTGCGTCTGGCAGCAGCGTCATGTCGCAAGCCAAGCGTTTTTTTTTTTGTGTACTATCTAGTTTTGGCGTTTTTTCCGCTTTTTTTTGATTTTTTTATGGGTTTTTTTTTTTTTTTTTTTTGGTAGACCACAAACAAGGCGTACCATAAGCAGGCATCGTGTCGCCTAAAGCCTTAATCATGATTTACGACCCCAGACAAGAGGTAAATATAAATGGAATTTTAAAATGTGATCTGATTTAATTATGTACGAAAGTCAACTTGAAGCGCCAAAAACAGGAAGCAAACGCAAAGCAAAAACCAAATACGAAACTATGCGCATAGCATGACGATAAGGTGGGTGGCTGGCGGCTGATATGTCATTTATTTTACGCAAAGTTAAACTAAGCGCAGAACAACAAAAACAACAACAAGAACACACAAAAAAAAGTAAATACGCAAAAAAGCAAAGCACAACAAAAAAAAATAAAAATGTGCCACACAACACAAAAAATTGTAGCACACGTTGAACAAAAAACAAAACAAAAAAAAAAACAAAACAAATAAGATGGAAAAAAAGAGCAACAGCAGCAAAAAGAAAGAGGAAAAAGGCATGACGCTGCGAAACATGTGCCAAGTGGACGCCGGCAATGTCGCCGCTCGCGGCCATTTTAGCGCCAGCAAAAGCCTTTTTGGCTGCTTTTATGCCATCAATCGTGCGCACTCACTACAGTCAGCGCTGCTTTAATGTGACTTTTAGCGTTCCACGCAAAAAAAAAACAAAGAAAAAACAAATAATATAAAAAAACAAAGCAGAAAAACTGAGCGGCATTGTTTGCCGTTTGTTGTTGTTGTTGTTGTTGTGGCCATTGTTGCCTGTTGTGGTTGTTGTTGCTGCCACTGTTGTTTTAGGTTGTGGCTCGTGCGCTGCTCGTTTGCTATTTCAGTCGTTTCCGACTGTACGCTGATGACTGCACTTAGTTAAATTGTTGCCAATTGTTCGTGACGGTACATGAAATTGTTGTCTTTCATCGTTATTGAGGTCAATGTTTCATGTGTGCGATGTGCGATATGCGATATGAGATGTGTCATGTGTTTATGTTGTTGGCATACGTGTTGTATACTTAATGTTTAGAAATTGGTTTCACTTATGTGTGAAAAACATATAACAAACCAACGAAACAAAAAAAAAAAAAACAAACAAAAAAGAAACAATCAAAGAAAGGGTATGATGACTAGATTAATGTGTTTAAGCTGTGAATCGCATGCAGGTAAATGCTCATAATTTTTTAAACTTAGCTGCACACATATACCAAAAATCACGTTTGCTGCATTCTACATAGGCAAAAAATGTTAGTTAACTGTAGTTCTTTGGCATGCGTCTATTTCAAACCCGTTTTATTGATTTTTTTTTTCTTTTATTTTTTTTTTTTTTTTGTTTAAAAAGAAAGTTAATATTATTGAGGCATATATCTCGACATTAAAGTGGCCTTTATCATTATCCTCTAGACGTATAAAATTGTCATTTGCTCTATACATATATCAGGTTTTGCTGTAAACTTACTTTAAAAGCAAAGAAACTTACTCTTTGTTATGCTTAGTGCAAAAGTTAAAGTTATACTTGCTTAGTCATATGATAAAGCTTTTGTGGCAAACGTGACTGTATGAGTATTTCAATATCTACTTTCTTTACCTAAAATTCTTATGAATAAAAAATTTTTGTTGCAGTAATTTTAGCTTGAAACCATTTTTGACAATTTTTTCAAGTTTGTTTCTATATTTTTGCAAACTTAGACTGCATTGGTAAACTAAACCAAGTGAGTATATGAAAGAAAAAAATCACTTGCTAATAGTTTTTCTTTGACAATCTGACGATAAACAATAATTGCTGCATTATCCGATACAATTGCATGCAAAAACAAACAACAGCCAATCCTGACTTTAAATATTAATACTTTAATTAATCTTTGCTTGTTTGCAAATTACTTATAATTGATTATTTAAAGAAGCCAGAATGTCTGCAAACCACTTTAATCGAATATTTACTGCAAGCCACTAAATCAGCAAACACACGCCAAGCCAAGGGAAATCTTGCATTTCGTGTGTGTCAGCTTTAAAATTATTTAAATAACTTTGGCAAGCATCTAAAAGAATGAAGTCAATAACTGCGGGACATGTAATTGCACCCAAATGTGTGCTACGTATTTACGTACGCAAATCGTGTGTCATGTCGTGGTTGCTGTGCCCCGGCAGCGTTGAGGACTGCAACGAAACGTGAAATGCTTAAAATTGGGCGACATATTTGCAGAATACACAAGATCACACAACCACACACATACACACACACACACACACATAAATTTATACTGGCAAACAAAATGCCAATTGCCAAAATACACACAAACATACAAACAAATACGCATATAATCAGATGTATTCACATATACACATACACATATGCTAAATAATATGCATACATATATATATATGCAGATATTCACATACAATACTTGTACATATATTTACATTCATTCACAGTTATGTTATCAAATGTGCTTTGCTTCATATGCGCTCGTCAATAACGTTAAGAAGCATGCGGCTGCTGCTGTTCATTTGCTGTTTTTTGTTATTGCTGATTTTGTTGTTGTTGTTGTTGCTGCTGTTGTGATATCTCAATATGGTTTCATTCAATTTGGATAACATTTTCATAAAATTTCCCACAAGAAAAACAAGCGCAAATAAAAAATATATACATATACACATATTAGAGTATAGAGACAAGCAAGAGAAATGAAAGTGCACAAAAAATACAGTTATGCATATATAATGAAAAGCAAGTAGGGCACAGCGACAGACCAGCAGACAGGCAAATAGTCCGACAGCAGCAAGCAGCAAGTAAGTAAGTAAGAAAAATCAGTCAGCAAATATGCTGCTGCGCTGCTGCATGCCTTCAAGTTCGGGTTTAGATTTTATGTATTCAAGTGCGGGCAAACAAATTCTTAAATAGGAAATTATGTGGAATGTGCTCGATTTGCTCGCCAGCAAAGAAACAGGAAATAATGTACTGATGACCGCTGCTCAGCAGCAAACCTTACACTAGCACAATAATCAATGTGTTGCCGTTATTGTTATTGTTGTTGTTGTTGTAATTGTTGAGAGCAATTGCAGGCATGTGAGCGCAACAAGCAAAGGAACTTGTGGGCGTGCAAGCAGCAGCCAAACACAGACAGACACACACACACACACACGCACACGCTAACAGTTTTAACATGGGCAGCAGCTACATCGACAGCAACGTCATCATCATCAACATCATCGTCATGGTGGTCTTTTGCGTTACTTGCCAAGCGGAAGTTGGCGGCCCATTTGTGGTTACTTTACGTTTCTTGCTCGTTTCGTTTTGGTTTTCGTTTTTGCTTTTTTTCCACCATGAATTACAACCCAAATCGTGCACAGCGGTCACTCAAATTTTATTTATACATTTATTTATTTATAAAAAGGATCACAGCACAATTCACAGCAAGCGTTTCCGCTGCCGACTTCGGCTGCCCCTGCTGCTGCTGTTGCCGCCTGGACAGTCTACGCAGGCCACACTGGCTACACATTGTATCATTTCATTTCATTTTATTTCAGTTCATGTCTCATTTCCGTCTCTAGGCCCAATGCAGCATTTGCTTTGAGTACTTGCGCCTGTGCCTTGTGCCTTGTGCCTATTATGCTAATTGAACAGTAAAAAAGGTTTATAGGCGCCGCGCGTGCTCGTCGTATATACGAGTGCGCATAAAAGCAACTTAACAAAAAAAGAAAAATAATACAATATATGTATATACTATATAAAGCAACCCCCCAATTGCCCAACTTAACTACGCAAATATTTTTAATAAAGTTTGTGCACAGTCTAAGCATCTGCCCATGGTTTCTTTTTGTTGTTTTTTTTTTTTTTTATTTGCTGTTTTTTTACTATTGACTTGCTTTTTCTCCTTTTGCATTGCTTCTATGCAGCTAGCAAAGCTTAATTTATGTGATTTTTTTTTCCTTTTTGTTTTTGTTCTTGTTGTTTTGCTATTTTTGCTTTACTACTTGGTCGGTTGGCTGGGCGCTGCGCTGCGTAATAATTAGAGCATAGACCCGCAGTTATTATTATTGTAGATTGAATTAGCAGCAACCACAATGAAGAGAACCTTATGCCTTTCTGCTTTAGTCTGCATTCATTTGGCTGCGTTCTTCGGCTGGTCGGCATGCATAGCAAATCAAAGGCATAAACTTTGCGCAGCCGCTCGCCCGACCATCTGCCCATGGCCGGCGCTCCTGTGCCCATGTCTGGCAAACCGCAAATGGAAATGCAAATTTACCAGTTTGAAATTCAAGCAGCATAAATCGTGCAACCTCGACGTCGACGTCGACGGCGATGGCAACTTCGCGGTTCATGTTCACGTTTACGTCGCCAGCTAACACAACAACAACAACAACAAC
Organism: Stegana nigrithorax; assembly: GCA_037044495.1. Classification (NCBI taxonomy): domain Eukaryota; kingdom Metazoa; phylum Arthropoda; class Insecta; order Diptera; family Drosophilidae; genus Stegana; species Stegana nigrithorax. The sequence goes on from JBAMBQ010003439.1 coordinate 213,144, forward strand.
AACACGTACAGCGTCAGCGGCATCATAGTCATCAACGTTGTGGGCGTGCCTCCCTGTGCCTGCATATGTTTTGCCAGCGCAGTGCCACGGTCCAGCTACAGTGTGCGCAATTTTCAGCGTCGTCATCGTCATCACCGTCGTCATCATCATCGTTGCAATATATTCTGCAATTTAATTTCTTAAGCAATTTTCATAATCTGTAGCAAATTGTTTCTGAATGTTGGTCGTTTCGTTGCTTCGCTGCTTTGTTGGCTACTGTTGGCTGGCCTGCTGACTGCTGCCTGTCTTCACGCTGCCTGCTTTTTACATTTACGCCTCTCTCTGCTGGCTTTGCTGCTGCCGCCTCACAAGTTCTCAAGCATGCGGCCTTACCGCAAAGTGTTGCATGGCATGGCATGGCAATGCCGCGCATTGCACTTTTCAAGTCCTTTGCTAATCTTAACGTTCGCATCTAGCCATAGTTCGTGTAGTATAGGTTTGCTGTCGACATGCGCCTTTTTTTTTTTCTTTTTTTTTCCATATTTTGCATGACCCTGCAGCGCGCTCCCGCTTACTAGGCCACGTACGCCATTAGTGCTGACTGCCTGCCCGCTGCCTGCCTGCTGCTGCTGCTGCTGCTGTTGCAAAAGAAACTTTTTATTAATTTCTAACTTGCGTAGTTTTTCCAGCGATTGTTGTTGCTGTTGTTGTTGTTTTTATTGCGGCATAATTAAAAAAGCGCAGTTCAATTTGAAACACCACAGCGCCACAGCGCCCGGACCACGTTGGCCAGTTTTGCATATAAGCAAGCAACGGATGCGGCGCCAGCAGCAGAGCAGCTGGCAACTTTCAGCGGCATTTTCTTATGTTGTGGGCATGAACTTTCATGCAGCCAACCGAAATTCTTTGCAACGCAGTAGCGTAGCATAAAGCGCCCTGCACACTACAGTTGCTATACGCAGTATATTGATTTCATGTCGAAGGCTGGTAAGAGTAGCAGCCAAGGGATATCCTTGATATATTTCTTTCATTTATCAACTGCAGTGCGTCGAAAATATATAAAGCCTGATACTTCGCTTCATTGATGAAATGCGGCATGGGTAAGTGCATATTTCTAATGGCATAGGTAATAGACAGCTTTGATTTACTTTGAGCGTGCTGCAGCTGCTAATGTCTAAGCTAAAAGCCAAACACGAAAAAGAGCATAACTCTTTATAAAAGTAGCTTTTTGCTTAATTTCCTTTTTGTAAGCAATACCTAACAGGGACTCTAAGTGAAATGGCTTTAAATGCATCATCGGCACAGGCTGATCTCATTGACTGCTTAGTTGCAGTCTGCTTTGCCTAAATGTGCATATAAATATGCTGTTGCAGTTGCATTTGGCATGAACTTGGCTTAGCTAGGACACAGTGCAAAGTGCTCAACAATGATAAGCCAATAAGTAACATTTATACAAATTTTATTTCGGTGTAGTTTTGTTGCTTTGCTGTGACTTTGTAATGTAAATTTTAAGTCTCCTCTCAGCGATCACGAGCAATTTGCAGAAAACACAAGAACGCTGTTAGTCTTGCTTTGATTTCTTTCAACCGAAGCAAACCCAAACACATACAAAAACCCAAATGCAAATGCAAATGCCATTTGAGTCATTTGAGTTGGGCCAAAAGAAATGCAAACAAAAAAGGAGAAACCGACATACAACACTTTTCACCCCAAAGTGTAAGCAAAGTAACGCCTACGCCACTGTCGGTGTCTCTGAGTCCTTGGCTGGCTGTTTGGCTGTCGGGCGCTCGGGCTGGCTGGCAATAGTCGCAACTGTTGTGCATAGTCAATTGTCTGCGCTTGCCATAAGGACATTAGTTGAATGGCACTTGCTTGCTCGTTTGCCAAGTGGCGCTGAGTGCGGCAAGCTAATACGGCGGAGGCGTGAGTATTGCCGCCTGCTTGGCGCGCTATCGGCACTTCTTTTATAGTACGTACATAAGTACGCTGCTGCTCACACCCACACACACACACACACACACACACACGCACACACACATACACTAAACTGCGTGGCGTTGCGTGGCGCTGCCATAAGCGCCAGCCTGCAATGTCACTTGTGCCAAGCGTTGCCAAACGAAGTAAATGAAAATCAGCTTGAGAACTGCGAGCCCAAAGTGTGAGTCTGCCGCGGCACCTTGTGCGGCAAGCGACATTGTGTGGCATGCATTTTCCTTGCATACTTTGCGGCGTAAACTAAGAAAAAAAAAAAAAAACAGCAACAAAGCAAACAAAAGTCGGTGGTATGTGGGTGAGAAAAACGAGAAATGTTAAGTACTGGCAAAGTCGCTTGCGGCCATATGTCGCTTACATTTTGACTGTGCTAATTGTCGGTTTTAAATGCTTTTTGTGCTGGCTGCCATGACAATGGCATGAAATGTGCTCAACTGAAAAGCAATTAAAGTGACGACGCGTCATGTACGATAAATCAGTTTTATGCGCATTGTTAATAAAAACAAAAAAACAAGAAACAAAATTCACGTTGCTGTAAATTTGTTGCATAATAAAGCAAACACTACGCCACGCAGCACAAATCAAATCAAATCAAATTAAAACATAAAATTTACGCGCACGAATTTTCGTATTTTTTCTCCTTGATTTTGGTATTTATTTTTTTGTTTTCGGTTTTATTATTATGCGGAACGCACACGCGAAAAGCCGAGAATTTAGCGTTTATTGCGCGCCGACAGAATTATGGCAGCTTACATGCGCTGATGCCTGATTGTGCTGCGAGTGTATGCATGTGCACACCCCCACACCGCACACACACACACACACACACATACACATAGTGAAACATGTCACTCACGCGAACGACTGCAGAATCGACCGACCGTCGGCAGCAAACGCCACTTTAGCGATTTTTAACACAAGTATAAAACTTTACACGCTCCAATTTAGGCCAACAAACGGCGACAACAACAGCAGCCACAGCCACAGCCACAGCAACAAAGGCAACATTTGCAACAACAGCAGTAATGACAACAACAGCAACAACAAAAGCAGCACCAGCAGCAGCAGATAACCCAAAACTGAATATGAAAAGCTTTGCGAAAAATGCTGGAAAATGGATTTTCAGCGAAAAATCACAAAACGTGCTTCACATATTTTCCACGCACGCTGCCTTCATCATAAATACATCAGATAAGCGGACGGAACGCATGAACAGACGAACGCATGGACACTGCGACAGACAGACATAACGACAGTAGCAAAACAAAAAAAATAAAAATTTTAATAAAAAAAAGAAAAAAACAGAAAGAAAAAGAGACGAATTATACGAACGTTACGGTTAGATGCGCTACGCTACACGCCTGGCTCTTGACGTTAACGTTAACGTTAACGTTGACTTTGACGTTGACGTTGACGCCGACGTCGGCTACAGCAGCTGTCGCTGGCAGTTGGTAGTTGGCAGTCGGCTTCAGCAGTCAGCAGTCAGCAGTCAGGAGTCAGCAATCAGCATCGGCATGTCACGTGAGCTGTCAGCGTAAATAAGCTGACATTTTTATTAAAATATTTTCAGACAAACGTCGCCGCCGCTGACGTACACGTGGTGTGCGCTGCTGCACATGGACGCAACCGCCGCCGTCGTTGCTGCATGTTGGCATTGGCGTTGTCGCATTGTTGTTGCTTGTCTTGTCTTCGCGACTGGCGGCATCAACGGCGTCATTGCCAACGTCGGCTATGAACGTACAAACTTTGGTTCACATCATCATCGTCAGCAGCAGCGTCATCGTCATTGTCATCATTATCAGCAGCGTGACTATCTGCATTGTGCTCGTGCGCTCGTGTGGCCGTGTGCTCATATTGGTCATATATACACGCATTCATAATCATAAGCCAAAGGATCAGCTTCATCATTGCTGTTGTCATGCTTGCCATCTTTGTTTTTTTGCCATTTTTTGTTTTTTCTTAATGTTTGCCGTGCTCGTGTTTCTGCGTGTGCGCGCGTGAGTGTTCTTTTGTGCGTCGGCATAATCTCTTTTGCCGGCTTTGTCGTTGCACATCGTCAGACTGAGTACGTTGGCATAAGTGTGCCTTTGTGCGCGATTACTTTTATTTTATTTTATTTTATTTTTTTTTTTATTTATGTTATTTGTTTTTTTTTCGCCTGTTTTCTGTTTTTACGTGTTACCTGTCTCTCATTCATTCGTCTGTTTTTTTGTGTGTTGTCCTGTGTACCCGTGCGTCTTTGTTTGGCTCGACTGTGGCCGTTTTGTTGTTGCTGCTGCTGCTGCTGGCCGATCCATCTACTTGTTTGTCTGTTTGTGAAGTTTCACTTGTCGTCAGTCTTTATCAAGTTTTGGTTTTTGTTTTCTGCTTTTTGTGTAGATTTTTACTGCGCTTGATTTAACGCTTGAACAATAAAATTTTAATAAGCATCGGCAGGATAAAAAGCATTATTATATTTTTTTTTCTTTTGTTTATGTTGTTTTATTTTATTTATATTTTTTTCTGTTTTTTTTTTTTTTGCTTTTACGTTTGTTGTTGTTTTTCCTATTTTTTTTATATAAGTATATAGACAGATAAACTGTCTGTTATCATTGTGCTTTTTTTTATTTATGCTCCTCTGGTTCCTTGTTCTTTATACCGTTGGCTCATTGAGTTTAACTTTTTCATATGTATATATATATTTTTTTTGTTATTTGCGTCGAGTGCATGTTGACGTATGCTGCGCGTGTTGCCTGTCATGTTTATTTCAATGAACTGCGGATAAGACTTGTAATTTTTCAAGCGTCTTTGCACCGGCTCTTGAACATATTTATTTCCATAAAGCATTATTAATTGAAGGAAAATTCAGAAAATCGACAAATGGCAGGAAAAATATTTAACTCACATGTAATAATTGTTCACTTACCCAAAATACAACGATATTTGAGTAACCATTATTAATTTATGTCATTGAACTAATGTCTGCTAAAACGAATTCGGCTTGAGACAAACTGAAGAGCAATAAACTTTGAGCATTTGATATTTTGCCAATTGATTTTTTATGCTGCGATGTTGATCTTGCAGCTTACAGGTTCAGCTTCATAATATGAAAATAATTTATGCAAGCAACTAACGACAAAGCAAAATTTGACTTCGATTACATTTAAGTCATTATACAGATTTTAAAGTTTAGTTATTTGATTTGACAAGATGCCGCGTCTGTCAAATGGTCATTTTACTAAAGTAAGTGCCGGGATATTAAAAGAAAGTAAAGTTAGCACAAATTACTTTTTGAAAAATATTAACAATACAGCAAAGAACAGTTGCTGACCAGTGGTGTCCTGTCCTATGCTGTTCTGCTGTCTTAAGTGCGAGTTTTTATAAAATGCAAGTGAACAATTGAACAACTATTGTAAGGTGGTGCGGATCAGTTGCGCATTAAAAGGAGCGCCAGCCATATCCTTGCCATTTTCAGTAATGTTGAGCAATACCAATAAAAATATATTATATATGCATATGTATGCATGTGTGTGTGCATGTGTGTGTGTATGTGTATGTCTGCGCCGCCTGAGCACTTAACCAGCTGCAGCATGGCTGGGCGGCTTAAGGCCTGATTTATGTCTTGCTCAATTGTTGTTTATTTACAATATTTATAGCCCAAGATTCCTTTGCGACGCAATGGGCAAAGCACTTTACGCGGTGGCCCGTACTTGCCTTAACAATTACCGTAATTGCTGGCGATGAGTGAAGGCATGGCATGGCATGGCATGGCATGGCAGCATTGACGACGAAAGACACGCAATACACAGATAGACAAAACGGAAGACAGACTGACCGTAGGCAGGCAGGCAGCAGCGGCACCAGCAACGCGATGAACATACAAACAACAAAAGCGCACTCGTCTATGCTGTTGATGATGATGGCGATGTTGTTGTTGTTGTTGTTGTTGCTGTTGATGATGCCCACAACGATGCTGGTCGGCAAAGTCCTTTACAGAGTACGACATGCCACGGTGCGAGTATTCCACAATGTTCGACAGTTTTCCCAACGGTGCTTGTTCATTTGTCATTTACTCTTGCCAGCTGCCTGACAATGTGCTTGGTTGGGTTTGTTGTTTTTGTTGTTTTTGCAGTGCCTGTCAGCAATGTCGTTGCTGCTGCTGTTGTTTCAGCCGTTGTGGCTGCTACTACTGTTGCTGCTGCTGTTGCTGTTGCTGTTGCTGCCGTTTGTATTATTCTTACCGTTGTTGTAGCGACAATTGTCATCATTTCTTTTGTTTTTGCACGCCATTGATGTCAACACTTGTTGAATTTGACTTCCGTCGCAATTGTTTCTTTTCATTTGTTTTCATTTTCGTTTACGTTTTGTTGCGCTTCATTCGCATTTTGTATGTTTTTGTCTTATTATGCGGCTATTTGCTTATTTATGCTTTTGCCTTTTCTTGTTGACGACTACCCCATCTCCCATTCCTCACGCCTCCTGCACGTGTTGCGTAGGCGCTAAATATATATTTTAAGCGAGCTTAAAGTATTTATGCAATTGTCGCCTGAAAGTATGCAATGAAATATTTGCAAATTCGCACAGCTCATGCCAAAATAAACTTTCACGTTAAAAATACAATTGAATAAGCAAAAAACAAAGAAATGTTGAAAACTGTCGGAAATAAATTAAAATAAAAGTAATGCAGGCAAATCGAAAAAGAAAATACGCTAAGCTCAAACAATTTCGGCGCGTGAAATGAAAAGCTGGCAAAATAACAAAACAAAAAATCGCTAAGCATTGAATAAAGCTTTTGAAATCGAGCGCATTCGCATTTCGTGCCTTTGCTGCCTTATGTGCATGAGGCATATATTCCAATTTATTTTGGCAGCTATGTACATTGCTGAGGCTGCTGTTGTTGCTGCTGCTCCAGTTGTTGTTGTTGTTGTTGTTTCCACTGCTGCTGCTGCTGCTTTGGCTGCTGTTGGTTTTTACGTCATTGTTGTGTCAAAGTGTGCAGCTGACGCGCAAATCAATCAAATCAAATCAAATGAAACTTGTCAAGTGGCAGCCCGCCCCAACAACTTAAGCAAAAATAAAGCAAAAAAAAAAAAAAAAAATAAATAAAAAGAAGTAGAAGCAGCAAAACAAATAGAAGTAAAATCAAATTGCCAGAGCAAACAAATAACACAAGAACTAAATAAACTATGTAACTAAATAACACAGTCGGGCACGCGTCGCAGCAACGTAGCAACGACATTTGTGGCTAATGGTGCGCCGCGCCGTTATACCTTGTTTTAGTTATTGCTGTTGTTGTCATCAACATCATCATTGTTGTTGTTGTTGGTGTTGTTGTTCAATCGAAACGTGCAGCAAAGAACAATGTATGCGGCAAATCGAAACTGAACTTTTGCGTACGTTATTTATACAAGACAAGCAGCTCAAACCCAAAGCAGTCTCAGCATCAGCCCCCGCCCCAGACGCAGCCCCACCCAGCTCAGCACACACACACACACACACACACACGCACACAGTTAGAAGTCCAAACATGTGCAGGCATACACTATACATTACATGTTACCAGCAACGGCCATGTCCACTACTGCCGCTGCTCCAGCATAAATCCCAAACGAATGTGTCAGCGCACGTACGTTAAATGTATCTGAATCTGTAGCAGAAGCAGTAGCAGGAGCAGCATCACAGTACATGGAACTAAACTGAGCGGAGTATCTGACTACAGACACACTTTGCTGTGCTGCATCTTATTGAGCTTGTTATGCGCAACGAAAGTGTTTGTCCTGCATGACACACACACTCTCTCACACACACACACACACTCCGTCGCTACTGCTGCCGCACACTTAGTCATTCAATCGTTTGTTTGTTTGCTTGCTTACATACAACTCATTGCCATTGTTGCTGTTTGCATGGGACGGCTCTGTGTGTGTGTGTGTGTGTGTGTTAAGTGGTGAGAGAGGTGGGAGGTAAAGGGCAATACTTAGTCAACCGCTTTAGCCACTCAGAACGGCCAACGGCGTCTAGGTGACATACACGTTGTGTACAAACTTTCGATGCTTTTAATTATTGCGTACATGACCGAAACGCTGTAACTGGACTTAGTCGACCAGCGACTGTCCATGCCTGCTTTTTGAGAGAGAATGAGAGAGAGAGAGAGAGAGAGAGGGACGGTGGAGAGCGCTTTTGAAGTTTTTCGGTTTTGAACATGTTGCCAAGTGTTTGCTTGTTTGTTCGTTTGTTTGTTTGTTTGTTCGTTCGTTTGTTTGCTTTGCTCACTGCTCTGTTTTTGCTTTGCTATTGCCTTTGCTTTGGTGGCTCTTGCCATACGCTTTGGCGGTGTGACGAACTTTGGTTCATTAAAAATCCGTAGACGTTTCATATTTTGAAGAACGTGACACTACGTGCATGAAATCTTTAACTAGCCAATGAACGTGTGCCATCATGTTGTTAGTAGCACTGTTGTTGTTGTTGTTGTTGCTGTTGTCTTATTGTTCTTTCACAACGCTTGGGGGATATGCGCAACCACAAGTTTGATTGCTGCCTTTGGTGGTATTTCAGTCCATGTGCCCTGTTGTTGTTAATGTGCGCCATTGGTCAAAGCGAAGCGATTTGATGTGCAAAAGCACACAGAAAGCTTTACTGGATTTCATTTCTGTACGTTTGTTTGTCCCCCAGCTGGACGATCGCTTCTTCTGTATTGGCTGTCAGCTAACGAACAGTTTGTGAAAATCTTTTGGGAGCAGAGTAGATTAAAAACTGTCTTCGAATTGCACACAGTGCACGCTTCCTATTTACGAGAATTGAGGCTTGTAAGCGGCATAGGCAGCAGTCAGGAAGCTTGGAACGTTGCTAATAGGATGTTCTAGCCACGTTAAGCACTGCAGGTATTTGAAGCTTATACGTATCAAATAGGGCAATCTCATAAAAGATTAACTTTCGTAAATATCTTTTATGCCCTTTTATTCGGTTAATGTTTCCATCACCAAAACACTCTATATTTGTGACTTTTGCACATATCAGCAGAATTCTAAATACGTTTCTTAAAGTAGCAACTTGTGTGCATTTACTAGATTCGAGGACATAAAGGAGTTATCAAAATATTCCGTATATACCTCAAATGAAATAAAAATAAAAAAAAGACTAGATTCAAAATTTATTTATAAAAATCTGCAATGAGCTGCCAATGTTACATTTGCTAACATAAACTTAAACAAGCAAACATGTTTGAAAGTATAGATAAGTGTTAGAGTAACTCAAGAATTTCATCAAGAGTTTTTGAAAAGTCAACAAGAGTCAGAGGAGTATAGGTGATAAAGACTATTATAATTATCACAGATTAATGTAAACGGTTGGAAAAGAGCCCAGTCAGTTGAGCAGCGTGAAAGGTAAAAAGGACGAAAGTTACGAGTAGATCCAGGTGGAAGAGGTATTCAGAAGATATCAGTCTATGAACAAAAACAACAGCGTAGCAGCACCACCAATACAATGTGCCTGTTATGATGTGGACACCAAACACAAGAACAGTTCTCAAAAATGGGCCTAACTAGAGATGTGTAAAGGACTTTCGAGCAGAAATACAATGAATAAATCCGTGATGCGTTAGTTGTTATTTGCTTTCGCCATTTACATATCGTCATAAAAAATAAAGAAGCCTTAGTCTATGCTTTATAGTTTTAGCTATAGCTCGCATGTAGGCATGCTTTAAAATACTGATATTGACAAAAGAAATATCACCAAATAAAAGACAAAAAAACGAGCCACACACACCCACCATAGGCAAGTAACAAGAAATTAAATGTTTGTATTAGCAAATTGATGTTGCAAGAACTTTTACATGTACTGTACTGAACGTAAAGGATTATTAAGTTAGCTTTTTAAAGATGTAGATGAGTAAAACTGAGCCTGTTGTAGTGGAGAAGCTTTGATGACAAAACTCGGTTTAGGTTACAGGCGAGAATGGCTTTTGTGCCTTTTCAAATATCAAGTTCTATTTATGAGGGTTACAAAGCTCAAGTTATTTTAATTTAAGCCAAACTAAATAACTGCGCCACACTTAACCTTATTTTAAAAGAGCCCACTATATATAAACAAAAAAAAAAAAAATAAAACATTATAAAACGAATTAAAACTAAAACTAAACCGGCGTGTGACAATTTTTTGAAAACAAGTGAGCACACAGTGCAGAGTACAACGTTTTGTTAGAGCTTTGTGTGTCTGCCGTAATCCTTTATAAAACTGTTTTAAATTTCAGCGGCTTAGGCAGCGTTGAAAAACAAATTTACGTTCAAAGCTGACAAACAGTTGCATATGTTAACCCTTTTCTGTTATTTATTTAATCAATTTTAAGCTGTTTTTTTTTTTTTTTCTTTTTTGATAATTTTCACATATTATAATCCGGTTTATTTATTGTTATTTATATTTTTTATATATGTATATATATATAAAAAATGAATAGTAAAAAAAAAAACAAAAAACAACGTAACCACAATTTGTACAAGAGCACATTGAACCATGTTTATGCGCCCGGCTGCTGACTGCTGACTGCTTTCAACAGCATTTCACTTAGAGCGTAAAGTTTTTAATATTACTTAAGCACCACTGTGGCCAGCGTTAAGTATCTGCGTAGCTTAGGCTAACTTGGCGCTAAGGCAGCTGCCACTTTGCTGTTGCTGCTACTCAACAGGCCACAAGGCGGCTTGCGTAGAGGCACATGCGCGTCGCACATAAAACGTCGAAAACCAAAATTTACAATATTTAATTTCAGGCAATACGTTCTGGCAGCTACTGCCTCACAGCCACAGTCAGTTAGGCCACTCTGCGGGGCTGCATGTTCGCCGGAATGCTTGGCGGCGGCTTAGATAAATACACATAAAGCTGGTCCCATTGTGTGTTTAGATTTAGTTAGAATTTGTGTACTTTTGAGTGTGCGCGTTCACACATACACATTTGCGAACGCAAACACACTCGCACACCCCATACTCACACACTCATGTACACAGACACACAGAAAGACAATCAGATCAGGCAGGCACCCTGACAGCAGCGTGAAACACTTTGGTGGCAATAGCATAAATTTCTATAAATTCTTTCATGGCATTTTCATTTTGCCGAGCGCTAAACCAAAAAAAAAAAAGAGAAACAATAAAAACAAAAAAATGAAAGAAATACAAAAATACCTAGAGTATAAAAGCAAAAGTATAAAAATAGCTGAAAAAAAGAAGCCGAGTCGGCAACAACAAAGTAACCAAAATGTTGCCCATATTTGTGCACATTCGTTTTAGACTTGGAGTATGCTTCTGTGCTTATTTGTTGTTATTGCTATTGTTGTTGTTTAGTTATTTATTTATTTATTCATTCATTCATACATTCGTACAAACGTATAAACATACATACGTTACTTTATTGGAGTATGTTGGTACGTTTATTTGCAATTTTCTATATGAAAGGATTTGCTGAATTTAACAACAAACAACAACAAGAACAATGGAGCAATGTGCGCAGCCAGAACAGATAGCGGCACTACACTACAGTGCATATCGTTGGGTTATCCTTGCGCTTCCTGGTCTAGTCACTAAACGTCGCTTTGCGGCTCATAATGTTGACCCGAATTTAGTAAACTTTCGTGCGCGCAACAAGACATGGCAGCAGACAAGCCGACGGACGCTGAGACACAGGCACGCATACTCAACACAAACGGAAATAAATAAAAAGGACTAAAGGCAAGCGGCAAGCGGCAAGAGCCATAAGGTAAGCGGCAAGCGGCAAGGCGAAAAGATGCCATGCAGCAAGCGTATACCGGACCCCTTTGCTTGCCACGGTCGTAGAGCGTCGTTTGGTCACTTGGTTTACATGACTGTAGGCTGTTAAGGGTTAAGGTTCAATACTATTTATCTACGCCTAACATATCCGGCAGGCGCACACACTTGCTCGCACACATGTGCACACAAATGTACACACATACTTCATGCGTTGTGAAATCTAAAATAAATAAAATTCGATTTATGTGCCACCAAAAAATTGTAGAAGAGACAGAGAAAAAAAAACAACAAACAAAAAGAAGAAAACGACAGAAAAAGGCAACTCGAACCGTACACATAAAAAATACACAAATGGAATCAGTGTTGAAAAAATTATGCTAACAGTGCCTCCCTCACATACAAAAGAGCGCGAGAAAGAGACAGAAGACTAGTAACAAGACAGATAGAAGAAAAAAAGGTCACCAGTTGACAGTTGCCTAGTGACAGCTTGGGGTTAGCCGCTTACATTTGACTCTTGCTTAAATTCAGTTTTACTTGGCGCTAACAAATTTTTCGGCAAAGTTTAATGAATTTAAATGAATTTCATGCCAAATGAATGCATAAAACTTGCGCCAACATTTTCCCTACTCTCTGTTTCTTTTTTTTTTTTTTTTGTCTGTTTTTCTTTATTGTATTATTACTTTTTTTTCACTATTTGGTTTTTTTGACATGTAGACAATCAGTATGTGCGCTTTTATTGACAAACTAGCGCACAATTGCCTAGAAAAAAATGGCGAAAAAAAGACAACAAAACTGAAAACACAGCAACAGCCACGAAATGAAGCAACAATGTTTAAAAAATAACGAAAATGGTTACTCGTGCAGCAGCGAGCGAGAGCGGCATCAGCAACGGAGGCGGCAGCGGCGGCGGCAGCGGCAGCATCATTGCGAATTCAAAACACATTCGGCAAATATTGATTCCCAAAAATTGTTTAAAATACAAAACAGCAACTAACTGGCAGATTGGCAGCACCATGCATGCTGCTGTTGGCTGCTGCTGCTCCTGCTGCTCCTGCTGCTGCTGCGGTGTGGGTCTGTGCTGTGTGTGCTATGTTATACATATATACAAAGGCGCACCGAATAATGGGCATTTGTAGCACAAAGCAAAGAGCAATAAAAATAGTATACGCGTATACGGCATACAGCATTAAAATAAAACGAATAAAAAATCCTAGAATAATGCGAAAAAAGAGAAGAAAAAAAACCGGCTGCTGCCAATTTAGTGAAACATGCCATAATTTAGTTAAACGAGCAATCGAAATGAGCAGCGAGCACAGGCAAACATAGTAGAAATTCTGTTGCTTTGTTGTTTTCCTTTTTTTTCTTTTTTTTTTTCCTCGTATCCTGTTTCTAAAGAGTTGTTGGTATGTGAGTAAGGCATGTAGTCTAGTTAAGTTATGTAGGCTGCATTGTAATGCGTAAATTGTTAAAATGCGAGCTGAACTATAATTGTGGCACACAATCTTAAGTAGCCGCGTGTCGCTGAGAGCGCAACTTTGGACATATAATTTCCCCTGTAAACTTTAAATTTATTGCAGCAAAAATGTGCTTAGCTGATATCTCAAAGCAAGTGCGTAACGCCTTTGGGTTTTGACTTTAATCTAAAATAATACATAGCTTATTTGGAGAATGGATATAGATAACATAGAAACCCTTGGACTATCGCTAGGAGTACAGATTAAATTTAATTACCTGACTAGAAAATCTCCCTTAACAGTCTACAAAAAAATATCAATTCTCCAGTGAATTAAAAATTCAGCCTGATCTTAAGGAATGTATTTGTGCCGCAGTAAGTTCAATTGAAGTTTTTCGAAGCTTCAAAAATTTCTTGATGTATAATATTTTTAATATATCTTCGTATGTCAGATATATTGACTCAAGTTGATTTTCAATAGTATCGAGATTCTGAAACTTACTGCTAAATATCCTCACCTTTTTGGGAGTCATGGGAGGCTGAAGCATGGGTTGTTCAGTAGACTGCACTGAACCTAAACATGTGTCACAGTCAATGAGATAAGCTTATGATGATTAGATATTTGATGTAACTTCTCCCAAAAAACGAAAAAAGTATCTTGTGACGAACAGGGAATTCATGTTTAGCATTTGCTGGAAGTGGCCGGTAAGTGACTAATTATATGCTGCTAAAAAATAATCAAATAGTTAAAATGTAGTCCTGTAACAGGATATCGCCTGATTATTACATTAGCCGCATTCATTTGCGTCGGCAAATTGAATGGTCACATGAATAGCACTTTGAAATAATAATTTGCATTTTAATTGCCAATTAAAGGCCACGCAGTTGTATGCAAATTGTGGCTTCCATTCGCTACACTTCAATTGACTTAAAGTTGCTTCATGGCTGCGCTTAATTAAAATCAGCTAAAAATTATGCTACAGAAATGTTCAGCCATTTGCACTGGCGGCCATTACAGCGAATTCCGCCATTAAATTGTTTGTGACATAAGCCGCCCTAATGGCTGATTGATAATTCGCAGCTTAAAATCGTCAGCCGGCATAAAGCAAAGCAAAAGTTTGCCAACAAACCGTAAACTAAAGCAAAAACTAATTTAATAATTAAAATAGTCAAAAATTTGTCAACTCATGCGCTGGCGAAAATGCCTTTGACTAATTAATATTGATAAAGACACCGATATACACATATATACAGACATTTTGTATGTATATATAATATATGTATGCGTACAGTAACTGTTGAAAGTTTTTGCCTACGCGCAAAAATGATTAATGACACTTTGAAACAAGTAAGCGGAACTTGCCAGCTAAGTGCCACTAACAATGCGCAGCGCTTTAAAGGCATCATACAGCAGCAGCAGGATATAAAACAGTTATTAGTTTTTAAGGAAATGTAACGGATAATGCAATAAGTTGCAATTAAAAAAGAATTATGCAGCAACAAACACAAAAATCTGAGCCGAGTGTGTGCCGACAAAGCCAACTACGTGACTTTATGCATTAACTCACTGGCATTGTATTGCCTTTGCCTTTTCCAGTCGCCGGCTACGTCCCGTCCTAAATGCCGTTGCATGGCATTGCATTGAATTGGATTTGAATTGTTTGAGGCTGCACTACGGTTGATTGCATTGAAACGCAATTCAGGCAACACTTAAACTTTTCAAATTTTTCACACATATTTTGCTCAGAGCGGCAAGTGTAGAAACTTTTTCGATTATGTTGCGTGACGCTGGCATCCACGTGCCCATGTTGCCCATGTGTATGCTATGTCGGTTAGCAGAGTGTAACTTCAGTTCGGGTCAGGTAGCGGATAACATATTTTTGTATGCCAATATGAATATATGGCGAGAACACATGTTGCCATTTTCCATGTATGCAGCTGAGTGTAGTGTAGATTGCCTTAAGCTAATAACCGAAATTGTTATTGTCAGTGCCAAAAAAAAACAACAAAAAAAAAAAAAAAACAAAAAAGAGGAAATGAAACAGAAAAAGTATTTTTAATTGGAAATCTTTGATATCTACACTATGCTATGGAAATTCAACACAGCACACCATATAAGCGTTAGTAAACTGATACAATAACAAAACCAATGCGAACAGCAGCAGCAGCACCAGACAACAGCCGACAACAACAACAGTACGAGCCAACATTTACATTTACATTTTGCAGATTTGCAAACAAGCAAGGATCGCACGCACGCATGTCTGCAACTTGCCAAAGGATATGCAATAGTCAGTTTGTGTCTGCTTAATTTCGGTTTTTTATTTCATTGTTGCTTATGTGTGAATTTCACAAGGCAAGGCAAACTGTTAACAAAACTTAAAACTACACCATAAACAATAAGAAAAGCAACGACAACAACGTATAAAGAAGAAGTTTGATAGAAATGTCACACACTAACATTGTGACGTCTGTATAGTGCCAATGCACAGGCGACAGTTGTGCATGTGCTGAGCCTGCAAAGGATTCTGCACTCACGAAAGTAAGCAGCATTGGATATTCGATACTGAGCGCTGCCATGGCGCTGTCTGTCATAGTAACCGAACAATTAAGTTGCTGCCTCTGTCTGTCTACAAAACGATTTGAAATTGCAGCTGAAGCAAGCAAAGCTGCAACAACAAAACAGAAAAGAATTTGAAACAGTAACAAATCGAAATATAAATAGAAAAAAAAAGCAAATAAATAACTACAGACACAGAGTAAAACCCAAAAACCAGCATCAATCAAAAATTGTGATGCCATAAGGGCAGAGCTGAGTTATTTTAGGTTTTCTTTTTCTTGCTTTTTCTCATTTTTTTGTTGTTGGCATTTTGTTTAATATAAACTTGCAACATTTGCATAAATGCCAGTCGAACTCGCCTTTCTTGTACCGTAGTCTGCAGCCACATGCAGCTGCTAGCAGCCGGGTGATGGGGGGGCGAAAGTGAAGGACGCTTTTGGGTTATTTTTCTGCCAATTGCAGTTCATTTTTGCTCAATAAAATTGCCCCAGGGCAGGCACGAGGCGTCGTGCCGGCACTTGTGCCTAAGTAGAGGTTGTTTGTTGCTAATATTTGGCAATTTCTTGCTACTATTTTACTTTTGCTTTTCTTTATAATTTTCGTTTACTCTGTGGTTGTTGCTGTTGTTGTTTCGTTGCAGTAAAACCTTTTTGTATTGTATCTAAACTGCTAACGTGCACAGCCTGTTAATTTTCGTGTTGACCAAGCATGGCAGGCGAGTTTACTTGGCAATTGGGCATAAATATTTGGTAATTGACAAGCTAAATTGCAAAGCAATTGGCAGGAGTAACACTAAATCACATGCTCTTAGGCGAATGTACACACTCATATGAGTGATGCATAGTGCCTGGCGCAAAGCTGTAATTTGCTAATTTGCAGCGGCTCACTCTGAAGCCATAAGCAATTAACACTAACAGCAAACAAATGCACAGTTTGCTAAATTATTTCTGCACCGTTGCCTTATAAACAGGGAAATATGTGGTAAATTAATATTTGTGAAGGATTATTTCCTTAGTTGGCAAGTTAGTCCCCGGAAAATCGAACTCTAAGCTCAATCTACGCAGCTCGACTATTGTCACACTTCGTCACTTCTTTAGCTGTTGTAGCTAGGCAAAGGTTAAAGATTCTTGTGTATAAACTTTGAACTTTTTACCCATGATTATATATGATAATGCATATTATAAAAAAATTTACAAGATTAACACATTAACATACAAGGTAAGTTATGTTACTCTAAGCTGTGGAATTTGACTTTTCAAAATATGAGCAACGGATATTTTTCACAAGTTAGTTGCGGTTTCGTTTTTAACTGCAGTGATCATATATAACATTCAATGGAGCATTGTATGTCAGTTTTCAAGAATCAGTCACTACACTGTCACTCACCAGCAGCGATAAACCATATTTAGAGACAGCTCAATGAGATAACTCTGGACTGGACAAAGTTTTCTTAGGCGCACCTTATCTCATTAGGCAGTCAGTAGCTGAAAATACCTAAAGGCTATTCGGCAGTTGCCGTTATTAGCTACTTAGTAAAAGTTTACTATCTGCTACACTCGAGATACGAGTGCGAGTCCGAATAAGAATTGTCATAGTTGTAAGCAGCGTACACAGTTAACAAAAGTTTTGTAAGTTTATTTGGTTATTTTTTTAAAAGCTGTAGAGCAGTGTGCGCGTGTTGGTATTTTTAATGCAGCCATAACCTATACTGTTATCGATTAACTTATTATGCCCCAGACAGCAGCAAACGTTGTACGTAGCACGAAGGCACAAGCATACAAAGGATTTGGCGTATGAGAATGACTGAGTAAATGAATGAGTGAGTGAATGCTTGGCTGCCTGCCTGCCTGCCTGCCCGGCTGCCTGAGTGGCTGCCAACAGCGTCAGTTGTCAATGTAGTTGTAGTTAAGGGATTAGTTGCGGCATTAGGCGTCGATTTAACAGGAAATACAGGCACTCAAACAAACCGGCGCACACTGCATTACTCACACACACACACACACACGCACACACACATAAGCTTGCCGACATGGGAGACAGGCAGACAGGTTGGTGGAGAGGACATGCTGGCTGTCGTGGCAGCCACTCGTAAGACGGCGAAAAAAAGGCCTAAAGCAGCTTCGAGCGTATTAAGCGCTCAACTTATGAATGAGCCTCAGCCTGAGTGAGTAACTTGGTGAGCCTGGCGCGTAAGTGAAGCATGCTGTGTGTCACAGCGTAGATAAAATGCGAAGCGGATTAGGCAGCCTTTAGCTCTTTGAATTTTTCCTACACTTCATTTTTGTTACTTTTTTTTGTTTGTTGTTTTTTTTTTTTTTCGATGTTGTTTTTCTTTTTATGTCTATTTTTCTGCACTTGCTGGCTGGCAGCAAGAACTTTTTCATATGAAGCAGTAGGCAGCGCGCATACAATCAGTAAATGCCGCTTCAAATGCTCAGGCGGCAGTTTGCGTTGTCGTCTTTTTTTTTTGTGTTTTTTTTTCATACTTTCTTGTTTTTTTTTTGTTTTTGTTAACTTTAAGCATAGTCCCTCAGTCCCCAACCGTCAATGGTTACTTACTAAACTTGGTCAACTTAAGACGCGGCTTTAAGCAGCATAGAACTAAATGCTTAAAACTCGACATATTTCAGTGCTCTCTGCAGATTTGCCACACACACTCGTGAGTGTCTGTGTGTATGTATGTATGTGTGTGCGCCAGGCAAAAACTTTTCGTTGAGTTTTCTTGAGTTGCTTTTTTTCCTGTTATTTTGCACAACTTTTTGTTATTTTTTTGATTTTTTTTTTTAATATTTTTTGCAAACAAAGTTTCTTTAGGGCAGTCTATGCTTAGAAAATGTTCGCACGGTGTATAGCGACAGTTGCTTGATGCCGCTGCCATTGCTGTTGCCGTTGCTGTTGCTGCTGCTGCTGGCGCTGCTGATGCTGATGCTGATGTTAATGTTGATGTTGATGTTGTTTTGCCTCACATGCTGTGGCTGTCGCGTTATGCCTTTATGCGTTGCACATACATAATTTACCAAGGCGACACGTTGACTCACTGTTCTCTATGGCAATAAAACAAAAACAAAACAAACAAAAAAAACGAAAACACAATGATAACAGAAAAAATCAAAAACAACAACAACAACAACAACAACAACAAGAAGAAGAAGCAGTAATACATGTGAGTGTAGCTTTTGCATGAAATGTCGCAAGACGCAATGTTATTTTTTGACGCGTTGCCCGACCTACAGCCCAGCCCAGCCCAGCCGAGCACAGCGCAGTACAGCAGAGCAGACTACAGTAGAGCTCAGCTCAGCCTCCCAGTGGCTTGCTTTCGTACTTCGTTGCCTCGTGACTCGATCTGCGTCTTGCTTGTCGACATTTCCGACTCAATGTATGTCATCAATCTTCTCTGTGATTGTATTTCGCGCAATTGAATTATTACATGTGTCAGCTGCCGTGAGCTTTCCCAGCGTCACACACTCACAGACAGCACCCCGGCCCGTGTGCTGTCGCGCACAGCGCTCACAGGCGACACACATTTTGGCAAAATATTCCCCAGTGCTCATTTACACGCATGTCCTTGTGTTGACTTCTGAATTGTTTATTGCCTGTATTTGTGTTTGAGTGTGGTTGCCTTCTTCTTCTTCTTCTTGTACTTGGTGTTGTTGTTGTTTTTGTTATTTGTATTGCTATTGTTATTGTTTGGTGGGTGTGTGTGTTAGATTGTTGTTGTTGTGTTATTATTGTTATTGTTGTTGTTTTACGGCCATTGATGGGCCAACATTAATGTTCGAACAAAATTAAAACAATTTTAACAGCTTTCGTACGTTTTCTCAATAAATAAAACATGTCAACTTGTTATTGTTATTATGCTAGCGTTGTTGTTGTAGTTGTTGCTATTTTTGTTTATTGCACTATTTACATTTGTTGCTGCCTTGTACTAATTTACGAGGCATCAAGGCAAGCAACAACAGCAGCAGCAACAGCAGCAGCGGCAACGGCGACCATCAAAGGCAAATGCTTCGAGGCAAAGTCAAAGTCAAAGTGCCAATGCGTGAGGTTTGAGCATTTGCTCTAAGATATAAAGCGTTTGGCAATGCATATTGCCATATACATACATACAGATTGACTCGTATATTATATACCACGCAATATTATGCGTATATATGCAGCTATAAACAATACGTATGTACATATATACATATATATATGCGATATACACACAAACATAATAAATAAAGCATGGCAACTATGGCACAACTTGGCGATTTATTGCATTGATTTGTGTTCTACGAGTTATTGTTATTGTTTTTAGTCGTTGTTGTTGTTGTTATTGTTGTTGTTGTCCACAACTACGTGCTAGTTTATAGCTGAGTGGACAGCAACAGCAACATCAGCAACAACTATGACTCGCTCCACTCGCAAATAAAGTCATGTCCAGGCGTAAAGTTTTGCAATCATACATATGGCATTTGATTTCCTTATTCACGCACAGGCACACACACACACCCACACTCACACACACACTCGAAGCGGCACATGCTGAGGACACGCATATCCTTTGTGTATATTGATAGCAGCATCATGTTTATTGGATACGACAACGTGCAGCAATCAAAGTAACTACGACCTTGTGACATTTATTAGATAACTTTCACTTGACAGATGCCAGCAGTAAGCAGGACACACCGACTGTGCATAGGTCAAACTACCCCAACATATGTGGCGTGCGTGGCAGTGCATGAGCCTGTGACGCTGACGTTGCCGCTGACTGTGAACGGTCTATGAGAGAAGAAAAGGTGTTGACCAATTTGCGTACAGGTGTGTGAAAAGTTTGACATAGCAAGTTGATTGAAACTTGCACTTAAATAGGAAGCAACACATTTATTTTTTGTTTTTTGTTTTCTTTATATACTTGATGTCATTTCTAGTGCTTTGCTGCATGTAAAAACATGTTATGTAAAGTTGAAGCACTTACATGCTGCAACATAAATCAACAGAGAAGAAATATGCATTTAATTAAAACCGCATGGCAAGCAAGAGCAAGTTTGCTAATTAAGGACGCCGGTCAGTGCAACCAGCAAAGTCAGCACTCGACTGAACTTCAACAGCAATCGAAAGTCACTTACGTATTACACTAATTAGCTTATGAAGAGTTGACGCAATCAGGCTACTATTAAAAAAAAAACCTTAGAACGGTTAAATAAGGATTTCTAGTTGACAAAGCGGAATTAGTGAAGCCAATTTTAATGCCAACCATTCTAAAAAATGTATCCCTCTGCACAAGGTTTTCTCTCAGCGGCCACAAATGCTCATGTATCTAGCTGCAAAATGTTGACTTAGCATGCTAAACTAGAAGCCACTACCGAGACCCATAATCATATCTTTGAATAAATGTTAACTTTTCGACTTCTCTAAAATGTAAGCAAATACTGTAAATTGCTCACGAACTGTTCCGACACAAATGCGGCATAGTAAACTTTGTGCAATCGAGTAGCACACAATAGAAAACGGGAATTCTATGGCTATACCCAATTAACATGCCATAAACGCACTAACTATAAAATTGTATGTGGCCTAGACTAGTTCGGCCATACCTAAAAAGGATAACGACAGTGCCACGTAGTTCGTGATGCGATTTCAAGCTTCGCCAATTTGTGTGTGCCCGGACGTGTATGAATTGAAAAGAATATGCGCTGTTGAGCAGCTTGGTAATTTCTTCTTGGGGCCGACAGTGCGATGCGAGATAAGACATTAACTACTTAAAAAATAAAAGGCAATAACAAAAGCCAAAGCAGCAGCAGCAGCAGAACAAGTTGCGAAATTAAAGCAAAGACGAAAATTATTGTATTACAAAATTGTCATTAAATGTGAATTTGAAGTTGCTGTCGCTGTCACTGTCGCCATCGCCGACGTTGTCGCTGGACAGCTATTGCCTACTTACAGGGGACGGCAGTGAAATACAATATACAGCGCGCAGAGCAACAATGCAAAGCAGAACAGAGACTGAGCCGAGTGGTGCTGAGAGGTGCAGAGCAAGTCAATCGGTATATAAGAAACTTAAAACTTTTGTTGAACGTTTATTTTCGTTGTTAGGTTGCCGCCCACGTGATTTGAATATTTTTCCAATAAACTTTTCAACAGCTTCTCAACAGTTTGCGGCGTCGCGATGCGTTGCTTTGCTTTGCTTTGCTCTGCGTTGCGTTGCGTTGCGCAGTATATGTGAGGCGAAGCATAGGCACAGGCACAGTCACAGAAGCACAGTCACAGGCGCATGGACTGGCACAGGCAGCGACGCAAGGCACAAGGCATGGACACGAACAGAGAGACAATAAACACGTTGGCAATGTTGCTGCCATTGGCGCAGCATCAATTCAAGAAAACACACACAGAGAGGGAAATGCCGCTGCTCATGCTGTGTGTCGTCGTCGAGGCAACGAGTGGCTGCCAGCAGGCCGCTGATGCCCGTTGCCTTGTCCTTTGGCCAAGACATTACTAAGGATTTGCCTTTCCTCTTCGTTTTCATTTTGTTTGTTATTTTTTTTTTTTTCTATATTTTTTTCTTCTACTTCAGTTGTTGCTGTTTTTTTTTTTTTTTTTTTTTGTGCTACTTTGCTTTGTCTTGCTTTGTTTTGTCTTATTGGATTTAAATGCTGAAAATGCTTTTGCAGGCATCTAAATCTATTTTGGAGAGCTTAACTTAATCGAATTTGCCGCAAATTGGCAATAAATTTTAATTTTAAGCAAAACTGCAAACATGCTGAAGTGAAAGTGAGCTTAGGCATTTAAGCATTTTCGAGCCTTAAGTTAATATTAAAGCATTTTAAACTTGTTATGAAAAAAAGTTACCGTAAGAAATATGAACTGCATACAAAACAGCAGGCAATAGAACTTACGCAAACTTTCAGCTTGGTAAACAATTTATGAGATTGCCATGCAATGCCGAAGTGGTCGAGCCAAAGGTGCATTGACCCAGGCCATAGAATTCTGAGCAACTGCCGTGGGCGGGCATGTTGTGACAAGAGAACTGCAAAACTGTCACAAACCGAAAAGAACAGGCACGAAAATCGAAAAAAAAAGAGGGAAAATCTGCAGTTTACCTTAGCCAAGCAATGCGGCGCAATTTTTGCTGTTGGCTTAACTCTGCATGGCCTGACTTGGCTCGGCTTGGTTTGGCATGGCTCGTCTGCAGGTACTTCATTTATTTTTAGGCAGCTTCAGGCTTTCGATTTTAGCATTTTTACTCGTTTCGTTTTGCTTTTCGGTTTTTTTTGTTTGATTATGCAGCAGCTCAGCCTATAATCAACTTAAAAAGCCCATAGTGTATAGCGCTGGCAAACGTTTGATTCACCGCCAATGCCTCGGCATGATTGTTTTTTGTTGATTCTGTTGTTTTTGTTGTTGTGCCTGCTTGCCTGTCTATGTCAGCCTGTCAGTCAGCAGGACAAAGCACACAGACAGCATTTGCAGCAGCTGCACAGTAGAAAAATAGGTAAAAGTGGTTGCAGCAAGAAGCGGCACGAATTGGCAGTCTAAAGCAGGGCAGAATCGGGCAGGGTTTTATCTTTGGCTGCTTCGCCTGTTTTGCGGGCATTTGGTCTAAGCTGTGTGCTGCAACGGTGGCTGCCATTATTTTGCAGTGCTGCGCGCGCGGCCACTTGTAGTGGCAACGTTTTGACACTAATTTCATTTCGTTGAAGCAGACGCTCATTTTCTTCCGCTTCTTGTCTATATTTTTTTTTTTTTTTTTTGTTTTGTGTGGCTGACAAGACAGGCAGTTCGGCAATAGAGACAAATAGACATTCAAATGAAGTGGGCACACGCAAAGTAGCAAGCAAAGTGGCAGAAGCACTCCACGTTGGCGTTTGCCGAAGAACACAGAAAAAAAAGGAGAAACTCTGTGCGAAAAGTTGTAATTGAGTTGCACTTCATTTAGGTTGAATTGCGCGCACAGCATTTACTGCTTTGCTATGTTTTAGAACAAAAGGAAAAAAAATAGAACTTTTCATTACTTTTCGTTTTGTTGTACTTTGTTTTTTGTTTTTGTTCCTGTTGTGGCTCGTTTTGCTGTGCGCTCAAGTATTTAGCAAGCATTTTCAGCATCGATTTTCATTTACAGCGCAAAGACTGTGCGAAAAGTTTTGTAAGCACACTAGTAAAGAAAAACATTTATAATTCAAAACCATTGAATTTTCGCATGACAGACGAAAGAAAATGTGCGCGAAATGTACTCAAAGGATTTATGCGTTAGCGCGTTTTTGGCGAGCAGCGAACGGAGCGCATGAACATGAAAAGCAACTTAAGGCAAATGCTTATGGAGCGTATCATATACAAAACAGGCAGCCAGGCACGCAGCCACGGAGCCAC
The DNA here is from genome assembly GCA_037044495.1 of Stegana nigrithorax. Lineage (NCBI taxonomy): Eukaryota > Metazoa > Arthropoda > Insecta > Diptera > Drosophilidae > Stegana > Stegana nigrithorax. Next base: position 237,214 of record JBAMBQ010003439.1, read on the forward strand.
GCAGCCACACAGCCACACAGCCAAGCAGGACACGCCGGGCACGCCAGGCACGAAGTAAGGCAAACAGTTAAGCAAAAGCAAGTTACGTTGCCAAAAGCTGCCAAATGTGTGTGTGTGTGTGTAGTTTCTGTTCGTGTTATTGTTGTTGTTTTGGGGTTTTTGGGGTTTGCTGGCAAGCAAAAATTGTTGCCACAAATAAAATTGAAGAAAAAAGAGAGACAGAGAGGGTGAGAGCGAGTTAAAAAAAAAGGAAACAACAAAAAATGTGTTTCACCTATTCAATACTTGCGTCTAATGTGAATTTCTGATTGCACACGAATAGCTTCATTTATTTTCGCATAAGAAATGAAAGTCTAACATACACACACTCACGCATGCACACAGCATATGCACACACACGCCCCTTAGCCCAAGTCTATTCGTACGCACACTTGACACTCGTACATAACATTTCACTTATTTCATATGGCAAGGCAAAAGGACTCGCTGCTTGACTGAGTGTCTGCCAGCGAGTGTGTGTGTGTGTGTGCGAGTGTGCGCATGTTTGTATATTTGTCGAGATGAATGGCGTACGAAATGTTAGAAAATTTGTTATAGCAATTTGAACTGTCAACGCGAAACCGAAAAAGTAAATTAAGAAACATTTCAAATTTAATTCACTCGCTTCTATGTCTTCCCTGTCGCTTGATTCTCACCGACTCGACTCGACTCGACTTGCCTTGGCTGGGCTTGGGTTTTTGCGCTTTGGATTTGTTGCGATTCGTTTGGTTTCATTTGCTTATCGTTTCCCTTCCTCTGTGTGTGTGTGTGTGTGTATATGTGAGAGTGTGCCCAGAGGACATGTAAAATAACTTACGCATTTGTATATACAAAAGTATACATGTGTATGTGTGTATGTGTGTGTGCATGTGTCGGTTGTATATGTGTGCTGCCTGTCAGCTGTCAGCTGTGCACAGGTTGGCTCAGTTTTAACAAACGCTCACACACAGAGTGACTGACGTCATTTACTTAAGCGGATGTAGACGTTCTACAGCAGACACCGTGCCGTGTGCTGCAACTTTTGTTGGTACAAATTGTTATTATTTTTTAAATTGACTGACTAGCTAAATGAATGCTATAATTTAGTCATTGAACATAAATAAAAAAAAAAAAAAAAAACTAGAAAGGCAGGGCACACCCGACTATAGATAACCCTGTACCCAATTTAAAGCTGATTATATTTTTTTTGTTGTTTTAATATTTTGTAGTTATTATGTAAGGATATCTCAAAAAAATAAGAAAGTAGTTTTCTTAGTAAAAGTAACTTTTCGTCCGATCGTTCTTAACGCAGTTATATGTTATAGTAAACCAATATTTATCATATTCAGGAACACGATTGGATATTATTTGAAATTATTAAATCCAAAATTTGGTAACAATAACATAATAAACAAAAAAGTTTTTCCAGGTAAATGTTGTTTTTCGGCCGATCGTTCCTATGGCAGCTATATGTTATACGTTAAATATCGAAAAAAAGTAAACTCGTTCTGCCTGTGGATTGGAAGAGTCTTCGTGCCAATTTTGGTAGTTTAAGGCCTAACCGTTTCCGAGATCCATGCGTTCATACGGACAGACGGTCATGGCTAGATCGACTCGACTTTCAATGCAGATCAAGCATATATATACTTTGTAGGGTCTGCCACGCCTTCTTCTGCCTGTTACATACATTTGCACAACTTTAATATACCCTTCACCATTTTTTGGACAACAAGCGAAGAGTAGCAAACTATGAAGCTCAATGATCTTTTAAAGATTAGAAAGAGTTGTGATTTAATGGACCACAAACTTGTTCAAAAGTCATATTTGTTTTATTTACGTGTGCATCGGAAGCAGTCAAAGTTCAGCCAGGAATAAGACAAAATCAGATAAGACATAAGAAACTTTCTTTACAGTCGTCATCGCGCACAAACTCTGGTAAAAGTTTTGAAACAACATTCACCAGAAAAACACTGCGACCAGTTTTCAAAAGCAGGACATAATGAAAGGATAGTCTGATATTATTGCGTTGCATATGTTTTTACATACTATAGAAAACATTTTAAAGCGAAATATAAGAAAATATGTTTTATTTTAAATTTGCGATGCAGAAAATCCAAGTAGATTAAAAGTTGTTCACGGCAAAGAATTTCAAAAAAAAAAAGAATGTAAAGAAAGAAATTTTTAAAGTTTTATTAGCTCATATGCACGCTTTTAAATGGCTTTGCTGCACACCTGTGCCCATACCGTTTTCTTTTTTGTTTTTTTTTGTGCAACCATACCGTGCGACGGCACAATTGTGATGCTGCAACCCACTGTGCCGTGTGCGATGCTGACTTCTTCGTGCACAGCTGCTTGAACCCACACAAGCGCACAATTCGCCGCTTGCAAAATTAGGCAAGTGTCACGAATTTAAAATAACTTTTAATTCATTCTTGATGAACATGCGGCAGCCGGGCGGTTAAGCAGTCAAAATCGTGTTGAGTCTCACCGAGTTGAGTCAACTTCAGCTGAGCTGAGTTGAATCGAGGCCAAAATCAGGCGTCTGACTGTGTGTGGGTGTGTGTGTTGAACGATGTGTGTTTGTGTCGTGACTGTGACTGTGACTGTGACAGGTGACGCTTGAAGTTACTCCGGCGCAGGCAACGACGTTTACTTAGCAAAACGACGTGCATAACTCAGGCTCAGCATAAATAACCACACGCGCATAAATGTCGGTTAGCAGGCAACGCACCAAAATATACGATATACAATATATATATGTATAAGAGTATACTCATACAGGACTTTGCTGTGTGTTTATATGTTTATGTAGGCAGAAGCTTTTAGCATCCATACAACATGAGTGTGTGTGCCTTATGTTGTGCTGCGCTGTGCTGGGGTCTGTGTGATTCCGCCTGTGCCTAGCCTGCCATATAATTATTTAGTTTCCACTTGGACGGAAATTGTGCGCACCTTCGTATGTAAATAACAGTCAGTGGCGCGCATATGAGAGTCTGTGCGTGGCAATGACGATGGCGATGGCTATGGCTATGGCAATGGCTGTGGGGGTGTGACTCGAGGGCGTGTTACTTGGTTGCTTGGCTGCTGTTTCTGTTGCGTTCAATTGTCATAAATCACTGCCGCCTGCCGGCATTGGGGGCTGCTTGCCTAACTGCCTGACTGCCTGCTTGGCTGCCTGGTTGACTGGCTGGCTGTCTGCTGGCTGGCTGCTGTGTGTGTGCGCACATGTATATGGCACTTGCCTGCCTCAAGTTTAATTTCGGTTTACCAGGCATAAAAACATATGTTTGTCACTGATAACTTTAGTGATTGTGCGCTACTTAAATGCCAACGCATAAAACTTTAATTGCACATGGCCAAATTCCGTAGTCCTGCTCTCGAATTGTGGCTAATTCATATTCAAATTATATACCTTAAAAAAAGTTATTTTTTGACCAAAAAATGCAAATCAGTACAACTCGTGGAAAATTATGCACTGCATGTCGATTAAAGGTCTCGCTGCTAGCCAACAATTCAGCACAAAGTTATAACTTAAAAATAAAAGGATATCACATAAATAACAAATAAATGAAATTAAAAAAAAAAAAACGAAGTAACCAACCTGTAAAAGTTCCGCCTCGGCTACTTTGCCTTGTATTTTTTGTAGTTGTTGCTGTTTTTTCAACTTGTTTGGAAGCCACGCACGTCTTGCTTTAATATTTATGCTGTTGGTTGCTGGTTGTTGGCTTTATTTATTTTACACTTTCCGCCGCTGCAGCACACAGCTCACAGCCAAACACTGTAATAGGAAAGGAATTGCTGCGCAAGCCTTTATGCGTTGGCGATCGGTTTTGAGCTTTTGATGTTTTGGTATGCATGAGATACAGTTTTAGATAGACCGGCAGTTACGCATCAATAGTTGAACTGTTGTTTAAATTATGCACGTCAGTCCTTACTGTACACAAACGCATAAAAGTATGCAACGGTCTTAGGCGCGTCGTTGCGTACGCTGACCCTTGAGCACATGCACAGAATAAACACGAACCTTGCCGGCGTAACTGCTGCTGATTGTCGGCTGATGATGATTGCTTGCGCTTAGTACTTCGACTTGTTTTTCATGAATATTTTTATTTTTTAAATATTTTTTATTGTAGAGTAGCTGCACTAAAGGTTTGCACCATATAATCACAATCACAGCCATACACACACATAACACAACGCGACACGGCTGGCAGCTGTGCTAAGTCGTACTTTAGTTTTTCGTCAATTTTTATATTTTTGCTTCTTTCAATTTTTAATCTTTATATATATTTTTTTTTATTTTTTTGATTACACGCACGAGTCGATCGCTAAGATAAGGATGTCAAACTTTTTATACGCTTATCACTGGCAACACATGCAGTGCGTGAATAATTGCTTTGCATGCAATGCGTTTCTATATGTTGTTGTTGTTGTTATTATGTTTGGGTTTTATTCGTTTTTGTTTACTTTGCTTGGCTTTGGTTTGCTTAGCTGCTGATGTGCTTATAAAATTCTCGCAAGCACAAAAATTTTAAAAAATTTTGGAGCGTCCGAACCGCACGAAGGACATTTTCAAACTAACGACTACGACGAAAAACGAAACGAACACAAACGAACGGCACGATTAGCAAATAACAAACAAACGAATGAACGAAGCAAAGAAACAATTGAAACGAAACGAAATGAGACAAAATGAAACGTGTGCAATATACATATGCTGTCGATACGAAATGAAACGAATTGCAAAGATTTGCGCGAGCAAAGTTTCGTGTCTAGGAGGATGCTGCGCTCGGCAATGTTTCGTTTCGTTACAAAGCGTTGCGTTACGTTGCGATGCATTACGTTGCGTTTTGTTACGTTCCGTTACGTTACGTATTTCGGATGCCAAATCGTTTCGGCATGTTAAGTGATAAGCATTTGTAATAAATTTGTGTTGTTTTTTTTTTTTGTCGTTGTTGTTTTTTTTTTTTGTCGTCGTGAGATAGAAAAGAGTTGACCGTAACAACTTTTGTTTTTGCTTTTATGCGTACAGTTGTTGCTGTTGTTTTTATTTTGGAGTATGCAAAGCAAGCAAGAGCTACAAAAAGTGACATTTTGTTTGCCTGCATGTAAAATATATTGTTTGCGTACGCACTTACGCGTAAATGGCAGCACGTGCGTGTGTTGCAATTAACTTAAGCGACAAGCGGAAACAACGTAACATAACAAAGCGAAGAAAAAGAAATATGTAAGGTACATATATAAAATTTTACAAAAAGTAGGTAAAGGCTTAGCCCTAAGAAATTGCGTCAAATCAACACGCCGCATAGCAATTTGTTGTAAACTTTATGACTGTCGCAGTCATCACCAGCTATAGCAACAGCAGCAGTAGCTATAGCGGCAGCAGTTGGCATGATCAAGCATCAGCAAATGCCTGAACTTATGTACACTCACACCAAGCGACGTCTGGCCAATGCGTGTGAGAAAAGGTTAAAGACAACATGCACAAGTTAATGGCAATAATCCTGGCTGCCGTTTATTTTTATGTACGCGTAATAAGCGCAGCACGCAGAAACGTGAGTTGCGGCGACGACGAGCGACGTCGACGTGCAATAGACGGCAATAGTTGGATTAGTGCCGGGCCTTAGGTGAAGTATTAATGAAAGAAAACGCTCAAGTGTCGTGCATATCAGTGACGACAACATCAACGACAACAAAGACGACAACGGCAACGGCAACAGCAACAGCAACAGCAATGACAACTTCGACGCCAAGGACGACGAGGATGGTTACTGTGCTAATACACAATGTCAGCTAAGAAGAAAAATGGGTTAAAATTAAAAGCAAGCCAAGTAAAGTTTTTGCCGTAATCCTTTTAAAATTGGATATTGTTACAATTTCAACGTAGCTGCATGCCTGTGGCATGGCAAAAAGCTTTCAAATGCCATCGTTTACCTAAGAGAACCGAATGAGGGAGAGCGCACAGTCTTGCAATGGTATGTCGGCGTATAACATGTGAAAGAGCGCCGGTCTAAGAGCGTCAAAGTAATGAAGAGCGAAGGCGAAGAGTGCAATGCTGGCCATGCTACGCACACTTTGTATTGCAGGTCAGTAGGGCAAAGTTGGCTTGTACGTATTGCCGGTTAGGTTTATCAGTGTTTATTGCGTGTTGTTGTTTTCTATTTTTTCTCATTTTTATTGCATTTTATGCTGTTGGGGGAGTAATTGTTATTTTAACTTTTTTGTTTCAAATAAAAAAAACAAAAACAGTGTAAAAAATCTTTTACCATTAAAAAAAATGTAACAAAAACTAACAGCTACATTAAGTTAATTAATTCCATGCCGAATAACATTGATATGCACGAGATTACGTTTATCAAAATAAAAAAACCCACATAAATTGTCACTTTGAGAATGATTTTGATAATTTTATGCAGAAAAAAAAAGAAATAATAATAAAAATTTCGCAATAATCACAATAATTTTTTAAAAATAAAATAAATTTGGAATAAATTTGCATTGAATAAACTTGTTTGCAAGAATTAAAAAAAAAACAAAATTGTTGTTAAAAAAGCCGCTCAGATATTTTATTGGCAGGCTAAGTTTCCATATTGAGCACATGGTAACATATGACACCCATTATTTTATTTGCTTTCATTAGGTCGCATGCTATATCAAGTCATTGATTGATTGATTCACAAAACCAGAAGAGCTTTCATCGACTGTTTGCTGAGTATTTGCGAAAATTATGTCTCGAAGTCGTAATATTCGATTTACAAGAGACATCAGTTGATGAAACCATTGCCTTGCGAAAAATATCTCCGATCTTTAAAACATGTATAAAGATAACAACTGAGAATAATTTGGTTCGAATAGAAAGAAAATTACCAGTCCTAGGAAAGGTACTCACATTCCAATTCTGATACACTTCGTTTTTAGTTGGTTTAAAAAACAGTAATCTAGTTTGATGAAAATTAGCATAGCATATATTTTTGTAAATTTGTCATCAACGTCAACCTCATGTTTCATGTGGAGAAGCACAAGTATTTTGCGTATCCTGGAGTGTTAGGAATAATGAACAATGGTGCCTAAGTTCGTTATTCATTTTAAATACTTTTGCATATAGTCTAGTCAAACTAAAAATAGAAATGATTGAATTATCTGTTTTTATTAAATCAAAATTTTGCTTGCGCTGCTGTCAACGTCATGCTTATACAAATTTATGTAAGGCGAAAATATGTCAAAGAAAAAATATAATAATGACAGTAATTTAGCTACATGATCGTCCTACCCACGCGCCAAGTGCAACAAACATTTTACAAAAATAAAATGAAAAAAGCAAATGTCTATCAATCTTAACGCTTAGCATAACAAAATATGCGTCGGGCATGTGCCTCTAATTTTTTGTTGTTGAGTCTTGTTCGTGCAATCGATTGCCCACGCCAATGTGAGTGTATTTAAATTTGTGTGCAAACGATTTAGCATATGAGAAATTTATACAAAATAGAAGATATTTGTATCAGCAAGTAAATGGCCACTTCCGGCTGTTAAGCACTTGAAATATTAATTCAAGCAGAGACAGGCCTTAGTGGTGAGCATTTGCTAATGAAATGTCTGTATCTTGGCGCCAACGCAAACGAGCGCACGTATGTAAATAAAAAGTAAAAAATAAAAGAAGACACTAGTGACGCCCAAAAGCAGGCAACACAAAAATACAAAATGTGCGCTTTAAAATGTGATTTTGACAGCTTCTTTATTTTTTTCTTGTAACGTTTTTATTATAGCATATTTGGTGACTATTTTTATACTTTTCGGCCATGCCATTGCACGTCATTCCTGTTGCTTCGCCAGCGGCAAAGTATATCACGTGCGAAGGCAGTAATTGTCATGGTCTTTTGCGCACTACGTCTGGCCTTTAATTTTTTTTCTTCCTTTTTTGCGTTTCTTGTTTTTTGTTGCACAGTAGTTGCGCAACATAAAACTTAAGTGCCCGAAAAGCGGCAAAGCAAAAGAAAAAAAAATTGAAAAAGAAAGAAACAGAAACAATACAAGTAAAACACACACCCAAAAGCTGATTGTAACCTACTGCAAACGACTTACACACACGATGCGACACGATTTCTTTTTTTCATAAGTGTACTGAGCACTTACTACGAAGGAGGCAGAGAAGCAGTAGTCAGTGAAAAAGGACATGGTAGCAAGTGTTGCGTAAAGCAAATGCGTAAATGAAGGCGATTATGAAGCATTAAACGCAAGTGCGACACTCGCACATAGATCAACGGACAGACAATGCAAAGCACATGTGTGTGCTCCGTCTCATTCGCACTCATTTTTTTCTTTTTATTTTTTTTTGCCTTTGTCTATGGCTATCTCGTTCGCTCTGTGTTTGCCAGCTCAGGTCTGTCTGTTGTTGCACTACCGTTTTCAGCAGTTTCTGCTTATGCGCCTGTGACTGTGTCTGTGTCTACCTTGCACTTGCTTACGGCTTATTTACTGCCAATTAAATGCTCGTTGGCAACTCACTCGGTGCTTAACGACAATTATTGTCGCAAAAAACTTCCGCTTCCGTTGTCAACGAAATTAACACTTCAACTGCAGGGCAGTATGGCCAAAATTGCCACTGCAATGCCGACTGCTGCTTCGTTAGTGTGTGCAAACAGGAGAGAAAAAAAGAGAAGGAAAGAACAAAGAACGTACAAACTGCTAGCATACGATCCTGATTCAAAAACCAGACCTGCATGACTAACTGCATGTTAAACCTTTAACTTAACTAGCAAGTTTACAAACTTTTTTTTTAATTTATTATGTGCACACACACACGTGTGTGTTTGGAGTTTTGTTTTTTTTTTTTGGAATATTTGTTGCCACTGAACAACCTTGCTACGACCTAAACCGCTAAAGGTGTAACTGTATCCTTGTTTTCCGTTTCGGTTTCTTTTTTTAGTTTTTGTTGTTGTTTTTAATTTGTTTGCTTCTGCGTTTGTACCTACGTTTGTTTGCAACTAAACTTAGCTGATGTTGACGCTACCGCCAACGCTGGCGTAGCTGCTGCGGCTTTGAAACTATCATTAGCATGTGGCTGCACTGCAACAAAACCAACAAATAAAATGCAGAAAGTAAGCAAATAAGTACAAAAAATACATATGGAAAAAAATGTAAAAACAATTCATATAAATAGCAAAAATGTTGCACCCGCACTTTTGCAAGTTTTGCCATTTGCTTATGTTGCTTGCAAAATTTATTAAATATTTTTTTGCAACGTCGTTGCGCAGTTGTGCTGCTAGGTTTTCTTGTTTATTTTTTTTTTTTTTTGTTTTTTTTTTTCTAGCAGCAGCTTTTAACCTTAACTACAACTGACAAAATAAATGTAGCAAAGTATGGGGAAAAAATTCCATGTTGCTTGCACGTTTAATCCTTAAGAAGCTTTTACTTTGAATTTTATATTACAACAGATTTTACGTTCTTGCTGTTGTTGCTATTATTATTGTGGTTGTTGTGATTTTTTTCGGTATGTTTGTATGTATTTTTTGCAGTAAGCATTTTGCATAATTTTGCAATAAAAATTACTCATACGCCATGTGTGCGGCTTACCGTAAAAGAACCAAAACGAAAACGACTACCAACAACAACAAAAAATAAACTTAAAAAAGAAAGAAAGGAAATAGCAAAAAAAAAAAAAAAAAAAAGAGGAAAATGCTACAATCGGTTGCAAGTTGGCTACTATGCCCTGCTCTGCCCTGCACAGCTAGTAAATTGATTTAGGAAAAGTACTCGAAACTTTTTGTAGCAGTTTAAGATGAGTGCAGTTAAATGCTGCCTATACTCGTACTTAAGTTACTTATTGGTAATTTCCTTTTTTCTTTTTTCTAGTTTATGAAGCAGCAAAGGTTTATTTATTTTTATTTTATTTACAAGCCGCAATAGACTAAAAGACTAGGTAGACCGAGTAAATGCAGAATTGTTTATTGGCTTATACTTAGCTTAGTTTGCAATGCAGTCCTAACATTGTTAACAAACCGTTAAGCCTAAGTGCGGCACTTGCCTTTAATCGCCGTTTAGTAGATGTTTCTATGAAAGTTATCTGAACTTAAATTGCATAAGTAATTGCTTTTTTTTGCGCCTTTTATGAAACAAGTTAGTCAAGTGTTTTTTTTTTTCAATATTTTTCTCAGCAAGTATTTTATATTAAACAAGTCTCTTACTCTCTCACTTATATTACGAATATTTTCTTGTAACAAATTTTTTAAGTTTATAAACTTAAATAACTGCAAAAAATGCTTCTTATTATACTGAAGAATGGATATATAATGCTAAAGACATAAGCTAGACAACAATTTTGCCATCAATAGAGTGAGACAGCATAAATATGTTCTCTGGCAAAGTGCCGCTTACTTGGGCATGTAGGGTGTATGCGTTGCATATAACAATGAAAAAATATACCACGACATACATTTTGGCAAGCTTATGAACACTTGAGTTTTACTATTACTCATTTTAACAATTCGCATGGGTAAAAAAGAGAAAATTTAACAAAAATAGTACAAAAATAAAATTAAAATTAAAAAAAAAAAATAATAAAACGCAAATAATTTGAATGTTTCAAACGCATATAAATAAAATAATTTACTTAAGTTTGTTTTTCAAACATTTTTGCAGATTTAACAAAAATAACGTTTTAACCGACACACAGTCCATATTATTGCGTTACTTTTCAAATAGTTCCCATTTTTAGTTGCACATATTTAAAAAACAAAAAAAGAAAAACCAAATCAATACAAAAACCAGCAGCTCAGTTTTGCTTGTTATTTTTATACCCTGTACCAAAAAATGGTAAAGGGTATATTAAAGTTGTGCAAATGTATGTAACAGGCAGAAGGAGGCGTGGCAGACCCCACAAAGTATATATATTCTTGATCAGCATCGAAAGGCGAGTCGATTTAGCCATGTCCGTCTGTCTGTCTGTCTGTCTGTCTGTCTGTCTGTCTGTCTGTCTGTCTGTCCGTCCGTATGAACAAAAGGATCTCGGAAACGGTAAGACCCACAATCACCAAATTTTGCACGAAGACTCTCTCAATCAATAGGCATAACAAGTTTATTTTTTTTTTTCGATATTCGTCCTATAACATATAGCTGCCATAGGAACGATCGGATGAAAACCCACATTTAGTAACTAAATCCCTTTTGTTTCATTCAAGATATCTTCACCAAATTTTAAATTGAAAAGTTTTAGCCAATGTGTAATCACATTTCTAAATATCATGTATATCGGTTCACTATATCATATAGCTGCCATAGGAACGATCGGCCGAAAAACAACATTTACTGAGAAAAACTTTTTTGTTTATTAAGATATCGTTACCAAATTTCGGATTTGACAGTTTTAGGTAATATCCAATCATACTCCTGAATATGATAAATATCGGTTTACTATAACATATAGCTGCCATAGGAACGATCAGCCGAAAAATGGCTTTTACTAAAAAAAAATTTTTTTTTTGTTTTGGATTGGGTACAGGGTTTTCTATAGTCGGTTACACCCGACTATAGCCCTGCCTTTCTAGTTTTTTATTTTGAAGTGGCACGCAACAAATTGCCTGCAAGCAATAGAATTTTAATTAAAACATGTACGTTGTAAAATAATCAAAAATGGGGGCAAAAAAAAAAAAGCATGATAAGTAAACTGGCAACAAAAATAATATGACAAGCAATAAAGTCAACAAAAATGAAGTGCAGCTCAAAAAAAACAAAAAAAAAAACCAAAATGAAAGTACGCCAATAGTCTTGCAAAACTGTGTTATGTTATAAATTTGATTTTTTGTAATGTAAAAGAAAATTACAAAAATATTTTCATAAACTAATTGATAAATTTCTCAATCAGCGCAACCGAACAGTTAAAATATTTTCAATTAGCCTGCGGAGCAATACGCAGACAACAAAGGGTGCAATATGTTTTTTATTATAAAAGCAATGCAAGAAAATCAAAAATGGCCAAAGATTAAACAAAAATATTTGCATTGTCAAATAAGGTCAGGCGAAGCGGTTAAGCAAGCAGTCAACTAGCCAAGTGCAATAAGAAGAAGCAGAGACAGCAGCCACAGCAGCAGCAGCAACACAAAGACGTAAACCACAAGTAAAGCAGTTATAATGCTGGCAAATAGCAAACAAAAGCATGCACAAAAATAAAAAATAAAAAATAAAAAGACATAACAGAAGCAGCAACAAAAGCTAGAGCAGGAGAAGCAGCGGGATCAGAAGGAATGAGAGCTGCATAAGCAATTGTGGCAGCAGTTGAGTTGAGTTGAGTTCAAGGAACTGCTTCGGTAATTAAACATGAAAAACAATGCAGTATGCTTTTGTGAGCCGGCATTGTGTAGTGTAGCTAATTGTTATTGTTTTTGTTGTTGCTGCTGACATCGTCGTCGTCGTTGTTGTTGCTTTGTTGTAGTTGCTTTGGATATCTTAAGCATAACGACGCGATTCATTATGCGCTTGGCTACTAGACAAACATACCAACATTCGTACGCTGCTCCTGCCCATGCCCGTGCCCCGCCCATGCAAGTGACTTAGTCTTCGATATTTATGCGCTTTTATTTTTATTTCTTTTTATATATTTATAGTTTAACTTTATGCGTTGTTTATTGTTCTTTTTTTTTCTTTCTGTATTTTTTTTTTTTTTTTGCGCTTAAAGCTTTGTTTAATGTTGCTGTTGCCGCTGCTGCTGCTGTCGTAGTTTTTGCCTTATGTACATTTTCTATAAAACTTTTCGACTCCTAGACGTCGCGACATTTTCCTAAGAGATAATAGCAACTCGATACGCTTTTGGCTACGCTTAGCGCAGCTCTCAGCTCAGTTTAGCTGCCTGTACAGCGCAGTTGAGTTTGGTTTTACTTTGGTTTTGGTTTTAGTTTGAGTTTGAGTTCAGTTATGTTTTATCTTGCCATTGTTTTCGCGTTGCTGTCGCATTCTTTTACTTTTGCTGTGTCATTTTCCTTCTATATTTTTTTTGCTCTTTTATGCTTTTTTTTTTGTTGCTTTTCTCTGTTTTTGTTGATCTTTTATTTTTGTGCTGCTACTTTTGACTTGCAGCATTTACAAGTAGTAAATTTAAGTAACGTTCTCGACATGCCTGGCTGCGGTTGAAATAAAAATGTTGAATCGTCATAAATGGCTCCATAAACTACGTCAATAATTTTGCTGTAAATCTTCTGCTGTTGCAGTCGGCATACTGCCCTTTCCCCTGCACTCGCACATTGCAAATGCCGCCATCGCCACCGACAGCAACAACAACAACTGGCATAACTTGCATGCCAAACATATTTCTTGCTTGCTTTTGTTTTTGTTTATCTGTTTCTTTTTTCCTTTTTTTTGCTGAAGCTACTGCTGCTTGTTGCCGTATCTACGCGTTTCCGCTCAGCAGACACACTGCGTACAACAAATTGTGTGCTGGCCCCTTGCGGCCAAGTAACAAAAACAATGCAAATAAAATAAAGAAATGCGCATAAAAATAGTTGGCCAACATAAACGCCTTCGTGATTTTTACTTACGCCTACACGCCGCACCGTGCCGCAGAGGTCACTTGCGCCATTTTTTTTCCCATTTTCTTCCTCGTTGTTTTTTTCATTTGTGTGGTTTTGGTTCTTCTTTTTTATTGTTTGCGATTCGTCGTTCGACGTCAACTCCATTGCCATGGGCGCGCGTTATGCTCATAAGAATTAATTAAAATGAATGAGAGGACACGTCAGGAACAAAGCACAAGTCAACTGCTGACAAGCGACGGCGTTATCTGCCGTACGAGTGCGCTAGTGCGCTGGCCTTTTGTTTTTGTTTACGTAGGCGTGTACGCATGCAAAAAGCAACGTTTTTGGACAGCAACAACGTGAATGACGTTGCCAAAAAAAAGAAGAAGAAAAAAGAAAAAAATAAAAACAAGAAATAGTAAAGTGAGAGAAAGAGACCTACGAAAAAAATAACCAATAAAAGAAATTCCATAAATTTTAACTGGCGGCAACAAACATGACACTCGACTGCATGCACACACGCACTCACACAGTACACTTGCATGCGCACACAGAACGCACGCCACTTGAACTTGTTTGTCATAAATTACCACATACAAAAATAGCAGCGCACAGTCGCCGCTTCTGGCCAACCAAACTTCGCAGCATCCCAGCCAGCAGCAATTGTATAACGCGCGCAGTTGAGATTACTCATACGCCGCATGGGTCAGCATGCATATGAAAATAATGAACACTCATTGTATGCATTCAAAATGCGCATAGAACTTTAAATATAAGTCAACATTTCCTTTAAGTTAATGCATGGAGAATGCTGTTGTTGTTTTTTGTGTTTTATTCTTTTTTTTTGTTTTTTTATTAGTCGTAATTAGTTACGCGTGCGCAGCTGGCGCAGCTCAGGCGACAAGTTCCTATGCACAACATTTGTATCAAATGCGTAGATAAACACATGTCACACAGCATGCAGCCTCTATGGCATTGGATTCGTTTTTATTTATAAAAGCCAAACGCTGCAGGCGTTTACAACAACAAACATAAACTGAACAACAACATCATCGTCGTTCATATCATCATCGTCATCGCCAACATTCAACGTCTTCAGAGCAGGAGCTTTGCTATGTTATGTTCTTTGTGTGTTTCGCTTCGCAGAACTCAACTGAGCTCAACTGGCAGCCAATGACCTTTGGCTGCGAAATCGTGATTTGCTATTTAAATTATTACAAAATAGCTTAGAGCATGTGCACGCAAATGACAAGCTGCTTTATTTGTTTAGATCTCTCTGTTTGTCTGTCTATCTGTCTTTCTTTTCGACTGTCTAACTCTGTGTGCTATAGCGTTGCTTTCATATTGCCAATAATAATTACTTATAAACATACTTACATAGAACACACACACATACCTACAGACTTGCAGATGGCTTTGTATTCAATGTTGTTATGCTTATCTCTTCATCATCATTATCATCATTGCCATCATCGTCATCATCATAATCATCATTGTGATGAAAGCCGCAGGTCTTGTGCACATAACTTTTGCTGATTTCGTTTGAACAAACGTTGAAAGAGCTAAGCAATTATGCGGCAAATCAGTAAATGCACAGCGAGAAATTCTTATTTGGAATCAGCTGTCATTTTTAGTATTCTTCATTCGCAGCAACAGCAGAGTAGGCAAATGTACATCAAATTATTTCAATTAATCTAAAAACTTATGGAGTCACACGATGGCTATGAGTGACCTTAGTAGGAAAAAAAGTTTAATACGAAAGAAAGAATTGGAAATTATGACTTCTTAAATATTAGATTAATTCTTTAAATTTCGAAATTTAAAATATACACAAAAATATTTTACTCCATATCTACTTGTTTATCAGCTGCAAAAGCTATATAATTTGCATATAATATAAATAACGTAAGGAGATCCCGATAAATAAAAAATAATCTATGGCTACTAATTGTTGCTTCCAAACTCTATTAGCAGCTATAGACTTCTGTAGGAGTACATCAGCTGTTATATTTCAAATTTGGAATTCTTCATTAAACGATGCGTATTATACATTTTGTCTTCGCATTGTAAACTCTCTTCCCCGCACATTCGGTTTTGCAGGGCTGAAACTAATTTCAGTATTTTCATATTGCTTTTACAGCTAATGCGTCGTAATCATAGCTTAGCGCCATAGCTGCAGTTCGATTAAAGTAATCGAGTACAGGCTTTGCTGGGCCTTATGTTTGTTTGCATACTTCAAACACACCATTTACTTCTTGTACTAAAAATATGCCTGGGCGGCCTGTTGCTTTGCTGCGCAGTAAGCAGTCGGCAGCTTAAGTAGGCAAGTGCATGCTTAACTAGATTTTCTATAAATAGACAAACATGTGCGAGTAATATGTGCTGCCTTAACTCACATCGTGACACGTATAAATTAAGGCATTCATTAGCGCTGGCAAAGTGGCACGTAAAGCCAGCATCCTTTGTCCAAAATGTTGCCTAACCCACGCAAAGTTTGCGTATGCGTTGTCCATATTAAATTAAACTAAGCTCATGGCAAATTAGTTAACAAAGAAACTAATTAAAAGCGCACTTGTCAAGCGACACTTATGTACAACTAAATAGTGGCTAAATAACTTGCTTAAAAAATTAACATTAAAACTTCAAACGACTGTATAAATAAAATCTAATATTACTCATACGCACCGACTACAAGTTAAGAAATATTTGTTGTTTACAGATTTACTTTGTTTTTTGATTTTCTCTCACTGTATAGGCAACAAAAACAGTAACGTCATAGTGTATGCATAGTCGCGAGACAAAAATACGCGCAATATAATTTTGCAGCAGCACACACACGAAACTGGATTACATATACACATAAATGTATAGGTGTGTACACATATGAAGGTTTATTTGCTGTCAGCAGCTTACTGCGGCAGAAGTAGATGCCACAGCATCATAAATAAATCTGCTTGCTTGTGCATTATTTGCTTTGCTCAACGGCTTGCTTTTTTCATAGACAGCACAGTCACATGCGTACAGCGCGTTGCTTGCCGAATACCGTGTGTCGAGTGTTGAGTGTTGAGTGCCGAATGCCGATGTCTGATTATAACTGTGCTAAGCTCAATAACTTAAGCTTTCACACGTTGACAGTTACTTGGATTTTTGTGTTATTATTTTCGCCTAATTTCTGACAGGGCTAATAATGATGCGGCAAATATGGTCTCTATGTGTGTGTGTTTATGTGTCTGTGTGTGTGTTGCTGACTGATGTGCTGGCCTGACAATGCGGTGTGTACCCCATGCCAAAAACAAATGGGAAAACACAAGCACACACACGCACATACACAGAGAGACAACACACTTGAGAAATGCGTAAGATATTTGATTGAAATTACGCCGCCACGTAATTTCGCCATAAGACACTGAAAACAAAGAAAGAAATAATAAATCGTGTGCGAAAGAAAAACAAACAAGGAAACAAAACGTAAAAAAGAAAAAATTAAATATAAAGGAAAACTCGTATGAAAACACTTTAAAATACGCTTTTCACACATTTCACTGATTAATAACGCCATATGGCAGGCAACATTAATATTGTACACTTTTTTTGCTTTTTTTCTGTTTTTTTTTTTTATTATTATTTTATCCAATGATTTACCCTGTCCATGCACAGCCACACATGTTCCATACAAATTTATTTTCTGTGCGCCCAAAAAAAAAGGAAGGAATGAAAAAAAAAAGAATTTATGAAAAATTTACTTAAACGCTGTTTTCCGTTTCATTGACAAACAAGCCTGGAAAATGCCAAGCCAAAAAGAAAAATATCAAGCAAAAATGATTTTTCAGTCAACACGCGCAAACTGAAAAGAAATTGTCAACAATATGCCTCATTGTGTGTACGCCAAACTTTATGCTATATAAAATATAATTTTCCTTTACTTGCTGCGTGCGAGTGCGAAAGTTGTTAGCTGACTGATTTTATGCCGCATTTAGTACCAAGAAAAAACAAGAAATAAGTAAAAAACAGGCGAAAAATCGGAAACGCACTTAGAGCAAACCTATCGTAAGAAAACCGAAGTCTAACCAAACCAAACGAAACCCAGTCAAACCTATACCAAGCGTAGCTGACGAGCAAAAGTAGACGTAGAAGCAGGAGCAGGACCAGGAGCAAACGCATGCAGGCAGCTAAAAATCGGCTACGTATGTGCGAGGACAAACTTTTAGCGCAAGTTGTTGTTCGCGTGCTTGTTGTTGTTGTTGTCGTTGTTGTTATATTTGTTGCCTTTTTCACAATTCATTAAATTTGATTAGAGAACTTTTGCCATAAAAATTACGAAATTGTGCCGTTGAAGGCTCAAATGCAGACAACAAGCCAAGACGTTGCCGTAGTTGCCAATAATTTTTCTGTGTATTTTTTTTTCTCTCTTTCGAATGTTTGTCTTTTTTTTTTGTTTTCTTGGCTTGCTGTATTATTGGCGTTGTTGGTTTCATGCTTTGAAATGCTCAAACGCTTGTCAGGTGGCAATCGTAGCAAATCTACACACAATTTGTGACCATAAGAGTTTCCGCATACTTTTATTTTTGTTTTTTTTCTTATTGGTTTTTTTTTTTTCTAATTTTATTTTTATTTTATGTTCTTTTTTGTGTTATGTGCTGCGCCTATTTAAGTCCTTGGCATGGGCAGGCATAAAATTTGGCTTTTTATATGCGGGTCAAGGCATTTAAATTATAAATTTGCTATTTTATGTGGCCTTTACTTTATGCTGTTATTTTGAATGCCATTGATGTTGTTGTGGTTGTTGTTTTTACAAAACATTTTCAGCTATTTGGTTGTCTTGTTTTTTAAATCGACTTTGACTTTGCTGTAGTCTGCTAATAAGCTGTCTAAAAGTTAACTGTCTTTTTGCTTTGAGCTGCTGCTGCACGCACTCTAAAAAAAAAACTGCTAAAAGATGGGGAGTGCCCGTCTACAATTGCTCGCATTGGCATGGCTTTGACGCAGGCAAAATTTGCTACATTAACTGCAAATGTTTATGCCAGCCATGGCAAAGCTTTTAAGTTTGCTGCATTATTTAGCAGTTATCCCTACAGCAGCAGGAAACAGCAAACCCGAACTGGCTGCAGTCAACTGCGGCTCAATTAGAAAACTGCTGCAATTAAAATGTTTCCCAGCAGCTGGAAAGACAGCTAATTTGCCCAAGTAATAACTTTTAAAGCAGGCCTTACAGCATGCGACAGATAGACAGACCGACCTCGATCATCAGTAAAATATTAAATAACTTGAAAGCATCTAAAAAGCGCAAAACATGCCACATACGAATATTTTGCACACACAAAGGCAGACAGCGGCAGAGTATTGAATTTTTATGCAAAGTGAGCATACCAATTTGACAATCTACTGTGCTCTGCTTTTTATGTGGCTGCTTTCGGCTGTTACTATGCACATATGCCTCGTGCACGTTAAGGCAATGAAAATGCGACTACGCTTGCCTTTAAAAGCGGCAGACACAAATCTAACTAGAGCCACATGGCTAAGCACGCAGCAGCAGGAGCAGCAGCAGCAGTTTGGCTAGGCTGGCTTAAACCAGGCGATGCGCAGCAGCATTTTGCTGCTAAATGAAATGTTGTAGCCAACAACACCAACAACAACAACAACGGCATACAACTTCAACTTTCGCATTCGCTATAATGTTGCGGTTTAGCTAAACGACTGCTGTGCTTTAGACAGGCGACGCCGATGCCGACGTCGACGTCACCAACGTCGCCAACATCGTCGCTGCGGCTGTTGCTATGGCTGCACACTCATATATGGTTATTGTTGTTGTTTTTGTTGTAGTTGCCAGAGCTATACAACGTATGAATGTATGTATTTGGTCTGTCTGTGCTCATGTCCAGCATAACGTACCCGCTCAACGAAAGTTTGTCGTACTGTTTCACTGTATGCCATTCATATTTGCGTATTCAAATGAGGATTTTCGTGCAAATCCCCTTTAAAGTCGCTGCGAGCAAGCAAGCCAGCAGCAGCAGCCGCTAGCAGCTAACCGACGCAGTTTTGGCATCTTTGTTGGCTTGGTATATTAAAAAGCATACGCATCACTGGCTGAATACTTATTGGCAGCCATTTATAAATACTCATATGCGTATGTACTGCATGCATAAATGCTTTTGAATTAAGAGTTTATATTTGGGATTTTCATTTATTCTGTATTTTTTTTTTTTTTTGTTTTGTTTTCCTACGATTCTTATTTATTTATTGAGTTTTCGTTTCTTTCCTTTTTTTTTTTGATTTTATGGCATTTGCAAATTTTGTATGCGCATTTGTGTGCACAGTTAATAAGCCTAATGCATTTGTGGCAGACGCGTCGTATGCGTAATGTTTGCTTTATGATAAATGCTTGCCAATAATTACCGAATTTTATTGCTTTTTTTTCTTCCCTTGATTTGCTATTTTATTTATTTCTTTCTGATTTGTGTTTGAAATAAGTAACTTTTCTTGGAAGGCAAGTCGCTGATCGATTGTGCTTTGTTCGTGTTGTGAACATAACTTAGTCGCAGTGAACCGCTGCTATAATCGAAATGTGCTGAAAACTTGAATGGGTTGGTCTGTTGCTGATTTATTTCAATAAAAGTCGCATGAGCGTAGATATGATGTAATATATTAAACTTTCAATACCAATATTCATCAGAAAAAGTAAATTTCTCTGCTAAAGATTTGTTTATAATAAAAGGAAGCATTTGACGAAGGCTGTATTGCCTACGAAGAACATATTTAAACAGTGTTCAATAGTTGATCACGGAAAAAAAACAACAAAAAACTAGAAAGGCAGGGCTATAGTCGGGCGAAACCGACTATAGAAAACCCTGTACCCAATCCAAAACTGAATATATATTTTTTGTTGCATTAATATTTTGTATTCATTATGTAAGGATATCTCAAGAAAAAAAATTTTTTTTTTTAGCAAAAACCCATTTTCGGCTGATTGTTCCTATGGCAGCTATATGTTATAGTGAACCGATATTTATTATATTCGGGAATATGATTGGAAATTACTTAAAATAATTAAATCCAACATTTGGAAACGATATCTTAATAAACAAAAAAGTTTTTTTCAGTAAATGTTGTTTTTCGGCCGATCGTTCCTATGGCAAGTATATGATATAGTAAACCGATATACATAATATTTAGATATGTGATTAGGTATAAGCTGGAACGATAAAATCCACAATTTGGAAATGATATCTTAAAAAACAAATGAGTTTTGGTTAGGAAATGTGTTTTTTGGCCGATCGTTCCTATGGCGGCTATATGTTATAGGTTGATTATGGCAAAAAAAAAAATAAACTCGTTATGCGTAAGGACTAGGAGAGTCTTCATGCCAAATTTGGTAACTGTAGGTCTAACCGTTTCCGACATCCGTTCATACGGATAGACGGACAGACTGACAGACGGACAGACAGACAGACAGACGGACATAGCTAGATAGACTCATCTTTCGACGCTGATCACCAATATATATACTTTACGGGGTCTGCCACGCCTCCTTCTGCCTGTTACATACATTTGCACAACTTTAATATACCCTTTACCACTTTTTTGTACAGAGTATAAAAAATTTCTTTCGAATGTGCATTATACATTTATAATTAATAAATAATAATACAACAAAACAAAAAAAAATTAAAAAAAATATCTTTTGCATACAAAATTCTATACAAATAGAAATAGGCCCCTGTGAACCTTGTACCTCGTATAAGGGCAACGAGTGGCTCACTAATAGGAGGGTTAAAGCAAAAGAAAAACTTATTGAATTTTCGATTGGGTACAGGGTATTCTATAGTCGAGTACAGCTGACTAAAGCCCTGTTTCTCTAGTTTTTATTTTTACTTTGTTCAGTTAAGACTAAAATTTAATTGTTATTAAGTCAAAATGTCAAAATAATCAACAACAGTAAAACTTTGCAGATAATTTACATTTCAGACAATTTTGAGTAAAAGCGAAACGTCGGCAGCAGCCACAAAGGTTTGTTAAGAAACAGCTTCTGGCTAACCACGTGCAATTGCGTTTTAAATGGTAAATTCGCACAAAGCCAATACAAACGTCTTCAGAAATTTGCACGCATATTTCAGAGAATGATAACACACAAAGCGAAGTCGCCCTAAGCGTAGTTAGTCACTGGCATGCATATGGCAAAGCGCCTAGAACAGATGTGCAAAACAAAATCAACAAAAGCGTGTGCCATTTTAATTAAGTAGCGCGATTACCGAAAACACGACACCACACGACACGAAATGACACGCCATGCCACGCCAGTCAGTTTGTCACGCTGTGTGTGGCATGCGGCGCATTCGATTGTGTTTTACAAATTTAAGCGAAATAAAATTTTGTAATGTTTGATATCGTAATTATGTGCGCGTGTTGATGCTTTCAATGCGCAGGCTAAAATCAACACGCATTACGACAAAACAAACCGTTGATAAGATTAGGCAGATAAACCCAACAAAAAATACCGCTAAATTATTTTCTGCAAACGTTGCTAGCTGGCAGGCAGAGTTAGCAGCAGCAGCAGCGGGAGCCGTAGGCGATGCAGGCGTAGGCAGCGAAATCGAAACGACATATGTTGGCTTTAATTAAATGCTGAAAGCGTTTTTGTTTTACTAATGTGTAATTTTGTATAGTCAATACGTGGGTGTTTGTGTGAGTGTGTGTGTTTCTGTGTGCATAAACTGTGAGTATGTTAGTAAATTAGGCTATGGCAGGTAATCAAGCACTAACCGCAAGGACATCGTTACGCCATAATGGCGACGTGCGCGCACAAAGCAAACGCATTACTCATACGCCTCGCGATCTGGCACAATTCTTGCCTGTTTATATACGTTTTTGATTTCATTTTCTATTTTTCCTTTTATTTTTTTGCATTTAGATTTTGTGTTATTGTGCGAGTAGTCTAGTAAAGTAAAGTTAAGTAAATGTCAGCACATACGTGCAAGTGAGTAAATAAAGTCATTGTGGCTAATAGCATATTTGCGTGAGGTAACCTTGTATTAGCTACTTGGTTTACATTTCGACAAAACGACAACGGGACACATTGCGTATACGTAATAATAATATTTGTAAATAAAGCAAATAATTTACATACAATTTGGCATTTCACAACGAACAAATATTCCGTAGCAATTACGTGCAAAATGTTTGACTGTCAACTTGTCGTTAAGCATCTATGCGTGTATCTGAGTGTGGGTGTGTGTGTGTATGTGTGCAGGTCTTGTATGCCTTGTCTTGGCTTGTGTTGTGTTGTGCTGTGCTGTTTGCTTAAGCGTCAGGCAACGCCCTTGGCAGGCTGACAAAGTTCGCAATGCTTTGATTGATTTCGCTAAATTAATTTCATGCAATTTAAATTTGAATACGTTTTCATTTGACAATGACTAACAAACAAACGCACAACAAAAACGACAGCAAAATCAGCATAAAAATTGGCACATGCAGACGCAAAGACCGACAGACTGGCAGAGAGACAGGCACTGAGACAGACACGGAGACGGACAAGAGTAGGCGAATAACAACAGCAATTACTTGTGCTTGAATCTTATTAGAAAGCGAAAGCTGTTTAAGCTTTCGATTTATCTCACAGTGCATGGGCGTGGCAATAGTAGCAGCAGCATCAGTAGCAGCATCAGCAGCCAAAACGAAATTACAATATTAAATAAAGTGATTGCTTGTGCGTGATTGCCAGAAATGTATTTAGCAGCGTATTAACCTTACCCAACACGGACCCCAGATATTTGCGTCAAATGAGCTACAACTAAATTAGATTCAAAAACACAAACACCAGCACGGACGCAGGCACTTGCACAGGCATGAGCTGAGGCACACACACGCAAATTAAATCGAAACGAAGCAAATCGAATCGAATCGAATCGCATGCCATCGCATGGCATCGCATGTTATAGCCAGCCGTGAAGTAGGCATTGCCGATTGATGCGCTCCGATAAGAGATGAATGAAACAATCGAAAATGGCGAGTAATTGACAATATTTCGCATGGCTATGAAGTAATAATGTCACAAACTCAAGTTGCTTATATGGACGTCGGGGCGTTGGGCGCACATAGGGCCAATGCGCCAATGTGGCGATGGCAGTGAGTGGCTGAGCATTTAACAAGCACGGCATAACAGCAACGTCAACAAATTCAATTGTCAGCAGGGCAAACTGTGTACGACTGACGCGACTCGTTGGCATAATAGCATCATCACTTAGATGCGCTGCGATGCCAGGCAGCCAACCCATGAACCAGCCAACTCACCGAGCGACCGGCTGAACGTTCGACCAACTGACATACCTTAGAACGCAAGGGACGGGCAAAGTGCCTAGCAGGCAGTCAGTCCGTTGCTAGTGCATGAGCAGCAGCAGCAGCAGCCCTGGCAGCAGGCGGCAGGCTATCACTGGTGTCGGTGGTGTCAGTGAAGCAGCCAATTCGGTAACAAAATCAGTTACCAAATCCACTTGGCAATGCGAGTGTTTGCATGGCAGCACTGCGAGCCGTATGCGCGCATTTGTGTTTTTTTGTTTTTTTTTTTGTTTTTTCGTTTATTTTTCAGCTCAGCACACTACACAGCACTTCAGTACACTTAACTCTACTGTGCTGCTGTCAGTGTCACATTGGTTTAGTGGCTGTTGGCTGTATATGAATAAAGAAATCGATTTCACTTCATTTGATTTCAATACACAATTTCACTCGTACACAGCCAATCGTTGGCCAAAAAACACAAAGCAAAGGACAAAACCAAAAACAAAAGCAAAGGCAAAAACAAATGGCAAGCACAGCGATCGACTCGCATGTACGCTTGATTGCTACCCGCAGCGTTTGCGGCGGCAATACGGATTTTAATTTCGATTGCCCCTATGCTGAAAGCCAAAGTGTGTCAAAGGGAAGGGAGCGCAGCGTGAGTGTGTGTGTGTGTGTGTGTGCCCACAGCGCCTTTGAAAATATTTCAATATTGCGCATACTTGACGCTGCGTGCGTGCTTTTATACAAATCGCTGCGCATTGTCTTCGAATTTGGTAGCTGTCGCACGTTGACAACATTGACGGCGACGATGACGACGACCATGACAACAACAACAGCAACTACAAAAATAAAAACAACGACAGCAACGAAGACGACAACATTGTCGTACAACTTGTCAAAGCGCAAATGGGCATCTTAATTATTTTTTGCGGTTAGGCTTAGCTATGAGTTTGTGATACGAAATTGATACGCAATAACTGCCAGAAATAGAAATCGACTCGCGCTGTAGCCATGTTCGACGCAGCCAAATTGGTATGTTGACATGTGTTCTTTGTTCACATGCCTTGAGCATACGCGTAGTTGAGTTATTTACGTTACAGTTTAGCCGCTTAGTTGTCATAACAACCGAACAACACGATTATTGTGGGCCTGCTTGGCTATTGCAAAGTAGAGCATTGGGAAGCGATATTGCTTTGACGTAGATCGTATCAGCTTATTTGGTTTGATTGAACATTTTATTTATATGCTATAAAATAATTTCCATTTTGCGCAGCGTAAGGATTTTGTACTGTTGACATTAGAAAGTCAGATATGATCTAAGTTTATGTTTCAGATTTAGAAATGACATGGCCACCGTATAGCTAATAGTCCAGGGAGACTATCAATTTTTATTTATATTTTTCTCTTAAGCAGCTGTAAAGATAATGAAAAATGACCACAGGAAACCAATTTTAAGCCATACCCAACCCTCGGACATCTCACCCGTGTAGGAAGCAATAAATGAGACGGAACCTATGCTGAAATGAGTCCGAATAATATCTTTGAAGATCAAATAGTTAAAATGGATCAAAAGCTGTACTGTACTTTTTATTTAATGATAACATCAAATACACAAACATGACTCAAGAATTGACCAAATCAGAGAAATGTAAAGTATAATATTTTTGAGGTAAAGTGATAATTGAATTCTAGACCATAGTAGGTTGACGAATATCTCTGTGAATATACCCGGATAATACTACAACGATCTAGGAACACAGTTTGGCTTTCTCAATAGGACTTACAAGCCTTTACCAGTTGAAAAATAATTTTTCATTTGCATAAGCGAAAATATCTGTGAGATATGTACAGTCTAGCAGCTAGATAATATGCCTTTTAACGAAGTGTATTCAAGCTGAGTATAAATTTGAAGTATGGTGGAGTACATGTTTCATTGCAACACTGTAATCTTTCTACATGCAGCCGGAACCGATGCACCAACAATGTTAATGTTTGTACTTATTGTATTGTGAAAAAACACTCTTAGAGGATGTTGTGGTTGAGCAGCACCCAAGTATGCAATCGGTTCACTTGCAAGCCATATGTCACTTACCGTAGAACACTTCATTTGCCAGAGGAAAACTTGAGAAGAAAAAAAGGAAAAATGGAATGGTATAAAAATTGAGACAAATGCAATGGGAGGAAGAAAAAGCAAAGCTGCCAATGTGAAATGCGCAGAACTGAGCTTGGCAACAACACGTAATGCCGTTAAAACTGCTAACAAGCTAGAAAACAATTTTTCATTTAATTTTAATGCTTGGTAAAAGAAACGAAACGAAACGAAACGAGACGAGACGCAACGCAACGCAACGAAACAAAGCATGGGGGCGAATGAGCGTAATAAATGAATGACTGAAGCGAATGACCGAGAGAAAGAAAAGCAGTCAAACAGGCAGCCAAGCAAGCGAGACAAGCAACTGATGCCAAGCAATGTATTACATCAGCTTAGGATTTAAGCGCAATCAACAAACTCAACTCAACTCAACTCAACTCAACTTAGCACAACTGAACTCTACTGAATAGAGCTGAACTGAACCGAACCGCACTGAACTGGGTAGCGGTGCAATAAAGGAAGTTATCGAAACTGGAATTGTATGTCAATTCTAATTGTCATTACGTAACAAGTGCAGACAAGACAAACGAGCATATGCCAAGCTACGAAAACCAAACCAAAACGTGACCCAAACCCCAACCAAGATCTCCAACCACACGCAGACCCAGACCCAGACGCAGAACCAACACAAGCCAAGACCTGCTAAACGAAAGTTTTTTTTAAGTTTTGCGACGGGCTTTGAATTTAGTTTCAATTCTTCTCATTGTTTTTTTTTCCACCCTATGCTACTTTGCTTTTTGTTTCTTTTAAGAGTTTTTGTTTTTGACTTTTCCACATTTCTTTTTTTTTTGTGTTTGTTTTATTTAGTTTTTTTTTTTTTTCATTGCTGGACAATGAAGACAAATGCAACGAAATCAGTGAAAAGTAATGGCAAACTTTGGGTAAGCAGAAAAAACCACATACAAGAAAGAAAAAACAAATTATAAAAAAAAGTGCAAACAAGACAAGAAAAAAAAAGACTGTAGCTGAAAAATAATACAAACGTTGAAATAGCGAGCAAAAGCAAGCGCATCAAAAGCATTTGCAGCTTTTGGAGCATTTAGTCAGGTTTTACGCCATTGTAAACTCAGCTCTAATGAAGGTAGTCAGTCAGTTTTGAATTTCAGTTTTAGTTGCAGTTTTGTCCCAGCTCTCGTTTTCTCTTTTATTAAAATTTTTTAGTTTTCTTTTTTTTTTATTTCGTAAAGATTTTTATATGGCTTATTTTTTTATACGCTTATTTACGTTGTTGGATCGATAAATTACAAAGTGAAACTAAAATTAAATTCCACGCCAAACAATGCATCTTCTGTTAGTCCTTTTTGCGCCAGCTTTAGTCCAACTGCTGCTGCTGCTGCCATTACTGCAGCGTGTCTCCGCTTACAGTTGAGTTTGGCAGCCCTGCTTTGGCTGGCTTAAAGTTGCCTGCCTGGCTGGCATGCTGGCCTGTCAGCTGTGTACTTCTGCTAACATTGAACGGGTTGAAGACGATTTCAGTCGCTTTTCATGTCGCTGACGTTGGCGACTAATGCATGCGCGTGCAGCACGCGTGCCAGCAACTGCTTTAGCGACAACGCCAGTGTCAGTGCAATTCATTATGCCTGTCGTCGTCGTCGTCGTTGTCGTTGTCCGCGTCGTCTGCCTGCGCAACGTCTTTGTAAATTTCCATGACTCTTTGTTTTTTTTTTTTTTTTGTTTTTTCTTTTTTGTTTTCATGGCATTTTATTTTATGTCGCCGGGCATATAAAACCAATCATGAGCATACTCTTTCATTAAATGTCCTTGCTGCTTTTGCTATTGTCGTTTACTATTCGGCTTTGGCGTTGTTGTTTATAGTGGCAACAATAATTTAAGTTCTTGGACTTTAAGTGAATTGCCATTGCATTTTCGCTGCAACTGTTGTCTGCCATATGCAGTGTAGCCTGCATGCTCCATATTTACGAGTTTGTTCACTTTGCACATTTCGTTCTTGCAGAGCACTACAAAACAGTTGTCATTTGAAACCCAACATAAGCCAGAACAAAAACTGCTTGATGCCACACCTTCCTCCACTCATGACCTAAAAATTAAAGAGACTAACTTGACTCTGAATGTAAGTAAGCCGTAGCTTAAGTCAAATAATTATCATAATTTTATAGTACTGTGCCTATTATAGGCCGCCAGGCCAATGGCAAACGGCATTTAATACGCGAATAAATAAAGGACATGCAAGCAAATAAGTTGATTTATTGCAGTAGTGTAGACGTAATTATTACTGTTGCTGCTGCCTTAGCCGCTGGCACAAGGATATCAGCCATGGCTGCCTAATAAATTTGATAGGCTTGCGGTATTAATTTTAAACAGCTTTCGTCTGACTTTAGCGCGAATATTGACACAACGTTATTTGTTATCAAAACAGCTCAAAGCGACACACAGAAATACGAAGTTTTGCATTAATTGGGTTTCGATTTCCTAATTAATCTGCATATGTTGCATGCAGCACGCGATGACTGCGACTGGTATATTAATTTTTAATGCATTTTAAGTCCTTTATAAATGATTATGGTTAGCAACCATGCGCCCGAGAGCAAACGCAGGCAGAAAGTGTAGCACGAAATGAAATGCATAAAAGAAATTATAAAGCAGCGACAATTTATCGCATTGTAAGTGGCACTCAAGGCCACCAAATGGCGGTTAGACACAAGCTGCGAGTCCTTGTGTGGCTTGATGGCGCTTTTCAAGCCGTCTGCGTCATTGTGGTTGTCGCCTTACCTACTTTCTTTTTCTATTTATTTTTTTTTTTGCTTGCTCTTTTTTCCCCACATTTTTTGCCTGCGTTAGCATTTACAAATTGTGTTGACATCATCAGATTAAAAATTTTTTTACGCGTAAGTGTTGCGTATATTTATGTGCGCGGTTTCCCTTCTTTTTTTTCCTTCTACTTTTTGTGAATTTCTTATATTATATATGTGTGTATTTCTATTACAGGCTTGTATTTCGTCTATGTATGTATATATGTATGTATGTTTACATTTTTTACCCTGCATTTTGCTACATTCTTTGCATACATGTGTGTGTGTGAATGTAAATAAATGTATATGCAAGTGTATAGGCTGTCAGCTTTTGAGTTATCGTGTTGAAATTGCGCACGGAGCAATAATATATTTCCCTTGCATGTTTACTGTTAAATTACGGACAACGCTGTTTGTCATTGCCGGAGTAGTTATGGCTGCTATACTCGCATAAGTCAATTGTTGCTATTGCTCTGCCGTTTTATAATTTATTATTATTGGTTTTTTTTTTTTGGATGTATTAAGCAACAAATGTTTGTTTCACATGCCGGTAAATGTATTCTTAGGCACTTAACAGGCTATTGTGTTGCTAGTTCGATATGTCTAAGCGCATCCTCAATGCATCGATTATGGCTTGTCACGCTAGTAAACACATACTTTTATATTATATCTATAAAATTAAGCTGGGTAAACAAAATTCTAGTTCCTTGCTGTAAAGTCAAAAAGCACAAACTTATGTGGCTGTCAAAGTTATTGGCGAAGGCCTTTGAGTCTTCGCTTTGTCTATTGCAACCGAAGAGCTACTTTCTGTCAAATATAATTCGAATTTTCAAATAGAACTGGATTTCTCCATTTCTACAGTCAATACAAATATTTTTTCATTTTTTGTTTTTAAACATTTATTATTTGCTTTATTGTTCCTTAATACCACAAATAGTTAAGACAACATCATAAAATATCTAGCAGTTTTTGTTTCCAAAATATGTTTATAATCATCTTTCTTACTGCATGATCCTTTTATGTTATGCGCTTAGCTTATAACTCTAACTATCATACATTTTCAAACATAGCCTCTACTTCCTCTTTAAAATCTTTTTATACTCGTAGATTTTATGAAATTAGAAGTAAATACATATTTTTATTTTTACTATACATATATTGATGTATTAATTTTAATTTAATTTTTGTTCCATTAATTAATTTTGTAATCTATAAGTTAATTTGTAAAGTAGATAATACAGCTGTTGACAACAACGTCTACGATAAAAAAAAAAATTATAAAAAAATATTTATTATATTTATAGGTGAAGTCAACATGTACAAATTTTGTCTCATTTAAATTTATCTTCCATTTTTTGGTCTAGTTAATTGAGGTATTTATTGCACTTTGTCTTTATCTTCTTTTCCTGTATCATCAGCAAAAGTTGCTTTCACTATTCACGGAGATGTCTAAATGTAAAACTATTTTTTTCAGTATTTTCATGCACTATGGTTTTTTTTCTCAGTTATAAACCTCTTGAAATAAATATGTTTATATATTGTTTTTATTTTTGTTATTTGTGTGCGATTATTATTTCTACATAACTGCCTGAATTAAGCAAACCTTTCGATATTTTTTTTTTTTTTTGGGATTTTGTATATGTGGTACAATGTTTTCGGCTAAGCCGCTATTAAATTGTTTTTCGTTTGCATTTTCGTCTTTCTTTTCTACTTTTTCACTCGTACTGCACCAGCAAAAATTATTTGTGTAACACGCGCACATCCTTTCATTTTTCTTGCGCTTTCCGCTGCCACATGACTTGTCGTGTTCTCGCGTAACTTGTGTGGGTTACTGTGTGAGTGTGGGATGTGTGTGTCTGTATGTGGCAAGGCAGCTCAGTAGCATCGCGGCATTCATTTAACTCGCTTCACTTCATAAATTTGCCTTTCCGCCAGTCTTTGTTGTCTCGTGTGTGTGTGTGTGTGTGTGTAGTTGGGTGTGTGTGTGTGTGTGTGTGTTTCATAATAAGTTCGCATTTAGCTGTTTGCCTACATGTTAAACGCGTATTTTGCATTTCTCATGGCAAACTTTGACTTGACTCGACTTGACTTGGCTTGACTGCTGCGCGCACTTTGCCTTGGCTTTGCTTTTGCTTTTCCTATTGCTGTTGCTGTTGCCTTGCCACCAGTTATCATGACACATTTTGTTGCATACACACGGCATAGCTCAGCACAGCACAGCAGAAAGCTCACGACTACTCAAACACTGTCATCTTTTGTTACGCTTCGGCAAAGTCACATGTCATAGCGCAACGGCGCCATTGGCTGCAGGAAGTTTGAATAGTCGTAGGTGTATACTGTGTGGGTGTACACGTGTGTGTCTGTGTGTGTGTATATATTTCTTATTGCTTGTCTTGTCATTTTAAAGCAATTTTCTAAACAAATTTACTGTCATTAACTTAGACAGTTGATGAAATTTATGCCAGTCAGTCAGTCAGTCAGGCAGTCAAACCACCCGTCTGAGAGTCGGCAACAGCGATATGTCGACATCAAAGTGAAAGCCATTAAAATTTGAGTTTTCATGTGAAAAACTAAAGTAGGCTGCCTTTAGCAGAGACACAAAATTATGCCTTCCAAAATCGCATAAAAGAATTTGCTGCAGTAATTTGTGGCCAGGACAAGCTTGCACCAATGGCAAAGGCGACGAAAAGCAAACAAAATTTCAATGTAGCTGTTTGTTCGATTTTTGGTAGCATATTTTCAGGCGCGACTTGTCTATGCTGTTTTATGGTATATTTTTCTATTGCTGCTGCTGCTGCTTGTGTTGTTGGTGTTGGTGCTGGTGCTGCTGCTGCTGCTTAAATCTTTTATGGCACATATGCACAAGAACACACAAGTCTGTCTATGCCTTGAAGTTTGCTTTTACGAGCGTTTTGTCTTTTGGTCTGCCATAAACATGCTTTTATTTTATGTTTGCGCGTTCGCTAGCGTTTATGACATTTGCTATTATTATTTTCAGTGTTTTTGTTGCTCTTGTTGAGGTTATTCAAGTTGTTATTATTCACGTTGGTTTTTTGTTATTCATGTTAGGTTCTTGTTTTTGCTGTTATGTTTGTTGCTTTGTTGCTATTGCTGCTGCTCTTCATAAGTTTTTATTTGCACTGAGGCCACAGTTTAAAACACTTGCCAGTGTTTATCACTCATAAGCGCCACATGCCGAAACGTACGTACGCCATTGCGTTGATTGCGCCTGCTGCTTTATGTTGCTGCTCACACTGCTCCCACTGCTGCTGCTTACATTGCTGGTGGGGATGTCAATTAAGCCACAGAGTAAATAAAATACCAATAAATGTTGCCGCTTATTCGAACTTTTAACATAGTCTCACAGTTTGTTTACGTCTGCTTGTCGCCACCTCCGCCACCTCTGCCAGCTCCGCCGCCTGCTTTGTGTTGTGTTTGCCCGTCCATTTGTTTGCTTGTCCGTTTTGCTTTGTTCGTTTATTTACGTATTTATTCGTCTCATTAATGCGTTAATTTTATGATGAATTCAGTTTATCGCGCCTCAAAAAACAATAAACAAGCTTTTACACACACACGCACAAACCGCAACGAAATCGTCTATTAATTGTCTGTTAAATGCTTTACCTCTTATGCGTTTCAATTTAAGGCAATTGCTGACGTTGAAACTTAATACGCCATTGAATTGTTCTTTTTTTTTAAATAGCTACAGCACAATAAATCAGTTTGATAATAATGCAATACCTCTATAGTAAGCGAGTAAAATTTTGTTGCATGAATTGCGAGAAAAAGTCTCTGAATTAAAAGTAAAAATAGTATGACAGCAATTATTATGGCCTATGTTAAAAGCACCGAAAACTATATAATCCTCAGCAATCTATTGGTCAAACGCACAAACTCTTGTTAGTTAAACCGCTTAATAGGGTCAAACACCGGTACCGAGACACTTCATAGTTGTATAGATTAATTGTATAGATAAATTCACCTTTGTGTAGTAAACGTATGAATGAATAACTTTATAAAGTGAGATTAAATAAAGTCAATTATCTGCAACTACGTCTTTGATGACCAAAGATTTTCTATAGTTATTCGCCATATTAGATATAAAATTATTGGTCGTGTAACATTGGAAATTATTGCAGTCTCCGAGCAACCAAGGCCCAGCTTTAGCTTTATCAAATGGACACAACGTCTTTGGATGCTATGGATTGCATAGCTAAAGCAATGAAATTTATAACTCAAAGAAGAATTAAAAAAAAAACAAAAAGTGGAAATTCACAGAGCACAATTTAATATACTTATTTCACTTAAGCATTGACAATTAATAATTTTGCAGTTAACATTTATGGCATTGCAATCAGTAAAAACAATTTCTGCTACATAATTCCATGGCATTCCGCTGTGCTGACTTAACTTACCTTTTTTTTTTGTTGCGTTATTCACCTTGCTTGGCAACGCATGTCGTCCTTATTGTGCACATTTTCGCTTAATTAGGTCAAGTGTCCTTGCGCTGCCTGCAAGACTTGTTCTTTGCCACTTTGACGCAGTTTCTTTTATTTTTCTTCCTTGCCGTATACAATACAATATTCTCCACGCTACTGTTTATTATATTTGCTGCATTGTTGCTTACAATTTGTTGCAATAAACTTGTGCACATGCTGCCACTTGGCTGTAAGTTGCTACGCAGAGACCCACCCAGGCATCGATGCACGCAGGCTAACTGCAAACATGTTGGTGCGCAGTTTATAACTATCGATAGCGAAACTTTTGCAGACTATACAAGTTTAATAAATAGCAAAAAAAAATAGTGATTCAAAAAAAAAAAAGTAAAACGAAAAACAAAAACAACAAAAATCGGAAATAGAAAAAAGTGCAAGAAGATGCAGAAGAATAGCAAGTGTCATAGCACTTTTGTACCTGCATTGTTAAGCGCATTTGTGTGCATGCTGGGCGTGTGTGTATGCGCCGAGTAACGGAGCTTCTGAGTATCTGTTTCTACAACTATATCAATTGGCTGCCGGCAGCCGGCTGCTGGCTGTTGGCTGTGTAGACAACACACATGCCTTGACTCCGCTTGCCGTTGATAGTCTAGTCGAGTGCGCTGCCATTGTGGTGTGCATTATATGTCGCGCCGTGCACAACTGCGCAGTCAATCATGCATGTGATATATCCGCAAGCGAGCCGCACTTCCAATGCCCTCGCCAATGTCCCATGCCTGCTGCCTGACATTGGTAGCGAGCAGCAGCAGCAGCAGCAGCAATGGGAAATTGGCTGCGCTTCGCTGCCATTTGCTGTTGGCTTGGTGGCAGCTCGTTATGCATGTACACTACATATGTATGCGCATGTTTGTATGTGTGTGTGAGTTTGTGTGTTGCGAGTGGTTTGCTCGCAGGCTTGTTGGCTAAAGTGCATAAATGTCAGCTTGGCTATGTTTATCACACGCCAAAAGTGCAAGTGCGAAACTCAGTCATTCATGTCAGATTGGCACAGTCAGACAAGTCGGTTCCAACCGACGAACAGTTCGCAACGAGAAGACACTTAATCGCACTATGTGCAAGTAGCGGAGACAAACAAATGGAAAAACAAAAGCAACAGAAAATAAAAGTAAAAAATACGAAAACAAGGTATTTGCAGCTTAAAGCCATGACTCTGTCGTTACACGCGTACTACATTTGCCCATTGGCCCTTCCTTGTGAGTGCGCATGAAAAAACGAATTAAAAAACGAACCCAACCAAACTGAACGAAACAGAAAACCATGTATAGCATCAGGTACCTGCATGGAATTCGCTTTATTGGCTTCACTCTTCTGCCGCATTATGCACGAGCAAATGGCATTTTTATGGAATTCTGAAATTGCAGTTAAGCTTTTTAACTAAAAATGAGACGCATATTAAAAAAAGTATGAATGCGTGCGAAACTACGAAAAACTCTATACACATTTTATTTGTTTATTGAAATCCTTGACACGGAAAGTATTTCACTTTAAACACACAAAATGCAATTGCAATGTAAATGTAATGTAAATTAAAAACCACTTAATTAACTTACTCAATAATCGCAACTGTTCCGAAATAAAATTTTATACCTCACCAGTGTTGATCGATCCGTCATAATGCCAAACTTTCCGCAACAGTAAATAAAACTGAAACATACAGTCACGAATGCTTGAATGTTTAGCATTATACTTGATACCATATCCTGTAATGCCTACAATTGCGTAGCTGGCAGCTGCCTTGTTGCACCTCATCATGCTTATCTCTCCAACAAAGACAACACCACTGCAGAGGTATGTGTAATGAATATTAGCCAATGACTTTGACAAATTCGACCTTTCCATGACCTATGCGCATTTAACTTTGGTTAGTCCCAACTTAGCCACAAGAACTCCGAGGCCAGTAATTGTTTATCACATGTAATGGGCCACTCTTCGAGATGCTTAAGCCATATTTGTTATGCCATATGAGTGAAACAAGTTTGCCAACGCAACACAAGATTATAGTTTTCGAAGTAGTTACACTAAGCGGCATTCATTTTATTGGCTTTGCCTTAACTTGACTGAGCCAAAGAGCTAAGGAGCCAAGGAGCTGTCTGGTGCTTTGTTTGTAGAGCCATGCGATGAAATCGTTACAAATAACTTTTAAGCTGCTTTGCCAGTTTAACGAGTTTTGCCACTCCCTAGCATATATGTAACTAAATATTTGACAAAAACAAATAGAAAAAAAAACGAAAAAGAAAAACAAAAACAAAGCACATACGTGATAATAAATGCACGACAACTATTTATATGCGATTTATGCGTTAAATTATTTTCTATTTGATGAAGTTCATTTGACATGTCAGAGCAAGCCAAGCCAAGCCAAGCAATAGACGTCCTGCTTCCTGCGTCCTCGTCCTCGTCGTCGTCATCGACGTCGTTAGATGAAAATAAAGCAACATACGATAAACGACACAAGAGAACATGAACGGCCAACAAAATACACACCACTGAGCAGTACAGTGGAGCGCAAGCATAGACGCCCACAGTCTCATCAACTCAGACTGAGACGCTGATGCGGCTGCTTCTGCTGCTGCTGCTACAGCTGCTCCCAGTGCCGTTGCTGTCAAAGTGAGTGCGCAGCAAGTGGACAGCGGCGCGTATGATCTACGTTTTGAAGTTGTGCAATGCAGGCGCCCTGTCTTGCTTGCCTCCCTGCCTACCTCCCTGCCTGCCTGCTGCCTGCTTTCTTGTTGGCAATACTTATTTATTGTACTTTTATCTGAGAAAGCACGATACATCCCCCAGCCACTGCAGCGCACTCGTTTTTTGTCATCAATCTTATTTAATAGATGTTCACACAATTGAATTATTACATGTGTCCAGCTGCTCCCTCTAGCCGCCAACCTCATCATCGTCAAACTCGTCGTCATCGCCATCGTCTGCAACAACGCAGCTCGTTCGTCTTCATGTTCATTCGTTGTCGTTTTATTTGTACGCTTCAAGGTTTGCACTTGACACTGTGAATGTGCTGTGGCCATTGGCTGGCTGGGCAATGGCTGGACATTGGCGCTGGCTGGCTGGCTGGCGTTGCCGTTTGCTGTTTGCTGTTTGCCAACACACAAAACTGACATTAATGTTGTTTGCATTGGGCACAAATTAAAACACTTGACGTTGTGTTCTGCTCAAGTGACATGGCTCGTGTCGTGTGATTTGTTTTTGGCTTGGTAGGGCTTGGCTTTGTATAGCTTGCCTTGCTTAAGTTTACACTTGCTTAAAGTTTACTCAAAGCACACAACACAACACAATAAATTTCCGCATTTGGTTTAAAATTGAATTAAAGTGTAAGCATGCACGCATGATGTTGTTAAGCATTATTCCATTATGGCCTAGTAAACTTTTTAACTCAACACCGGCAGCAGACAACACACCGTAGGCAATGCCTGCACGCTTGCTCGCTCGTCACAATTCAGCGTCGATTGCATGCAATGCAGCAAAGTTCGAGCAACTATTTTGCTGCTGCATGCCGCTGACGCTATACAAAATCCATTAAATGAGCTAAAAGAAAGTAAATACCAAAAATTACAAGGCAGTCAGGCAGGCAGGCAGGCAGACTGCCGGCATAAGTAAAAATGCATTTAAAAAAAAAATGCAAAATAAAAAATAAAGAAATAAATAAATAAAAGCAGATAATATGTAACGTAAATTTTTACGCGGCAAAAGTTTTTAATAAAGCAACGAGCAAGAAGCAACATGAAAGGAGCAGCACACAGCAGCAGATGCGGGCGGGTAGGCAGGCGTGCAGAAGGCAGGCAGCAGTTGCAACTTTTAAGTGAGCCGCATTAAAAGTTAGTCAAGTTGTCAACGGGTTTTCTAGCGCCATGCAGCTAGCTCACGACACGAAACACACACACAGAGTACGGCCCGGCCCGGCACGGCGCACAGAGCACGTTACAGTGCAGTCAGTCAGACAGTCAGCTGCATGCCTAAACGGAAACGAGCTAATACTTGACAAAAAGTTGAAAGCAATTGAAGTAAATTTAAGGCAGAGAACACTTTTTCTTAGCTTTTTTAAGTGCATTTACGTTTATTTCATTTTATTTCATTTCTTTGCATACTTTTCGGCAAATTGATTTTGTTTTACGCGTTGCTTTTGCTTATTCACTCTTTTATTGTTTCGCTTTACTCAATCCAACTCAATTCAACTTATTACCCTTACAGCAAAAACAACAACAAATAATTGCAATTATTTAAGAAAATTAAGGCATGCAATTGCAGATTTTCACTGCACAGCCAAAAATATTTACGTCAAAAATGCAATAACTGTAGATGTGTGTGTATGGAATGGTGTATTTTCGGGTTTTTATTTAAATAATAAAAAATAATTTCAACATGTTTTTGTGGCATATTGCAATAAATTTCGTTATAAATGATGAAGTGTGTGCGCATGCAGGCGACGGCGGCGGTGGGAGCTGCGCCAAGCCATTCATCAATTTTTGCGTGCTCATTCATACGCTGCCATCGTGCGCCGTGCTGCCTGTTAGAGTTGCCGGCTGTTGCCGTAGGTACCGTTGCTGCGCACAGTACAGATGCTGCTGCTGCTACTGTGGCTGTGTTCATATGGCAAGGATAATCATATTTGCGGTATTGAAAAATCCCTTTTCGATGAACTTACTGTTTGCTTTGCGTCTCAGCTCACACATTGCCTGTTTGCACGCTTGAACTACGTTGCTGCGACGCTGATGACGACGACGACCTTGCAATAGCTGCAAGCAAACCAACACAGGCAGGCAACGCAGCCAGGCAAGCAAACCAAGCAAAGCAAGCGAACGAACGAGCAAGTGAGCAGCTCCGATACTTTCACTATATGCTATATTCAGCCAATAAATCAAATTTCCCGGATTGGCAAATACGAAAGCAAACTAAAAGCATTTCAAAGTATTAAACTCGTACAACCCGGCAGCAGACCTGGCTCACTTGGCAGACCCGGCTCACTTGCAAGTCCTTCCTGCACCCATTCGCTTACTCTTTCACTCACTCGCGCATTGTTCCTTCGCAACGTTTTTATGTTGCGCCAGTGAAGCCTGAAAGCAATTGGCGCATGAAATCCGGCGTATTGTGTAAGCGAGCACCTTTCACTGACGAACCACCGAACGAACGATTGATCGAAGCGACGCACAGACGAACAGACGAACCAACTAAGACGACAAATGCGCTTAGCTGTGTACACCTGTCTGGGTGCCTGACTGCCTGGCTGCCTTGCTGCCAGTTTGCGGGCTGCTGACTGCCATCAGGCATTGCTTTAGTAAAATGACTAACTGAAAAAATGATTGACTCTGTGCCGGCATAAAGCTCTGTCGGCACGAATGCTCGCAACGCAAGCGGGTGTTGGCCACAAAAAAAAAAAGACCAAAATATGAGAAAAAAAAGAAGCGCATAAATGTTTCGCCGCAAAGCTTTTAGCAGCAGCTCATTATGATTCTGCCAGTTTTGCACGTTTGCGGCCAACAGCGTTGACTGACTAACTAAACAACTGACTGACTGACTGATGGTGCGTTTGCCAGACTGCCTGACAATGTCACTTATGCGCGCGAGTTGTGAAAAATGTCACCAAATTTTCATGGTCTTCTTCTTACGTTGCCGCGTTGCGCTTTCGTTTGCTTTCGTTTTTGATTTTGTTTTGCTGTTTCCTTATTTTTTAAGTACTTTTTGTTAAGCAGTTTTACTTGTGCCCGCTAGCTAAATGTCAGCTTTTGTCTTTTGTCGCAGCGCGGCACGGCATAATAATAATAATAATAATAATAAAAAAAAAGCCAAAAAAAATTCAGGCAAGGAAATTTCTGAAACAATGTCAAGCATAATTTACATATTTTCCGTTCTTCTTTTGTATGTGTTTTTCTTCTTCCTTTTCTTTTTACGTTTTTTCAGGTTTTTATTTTTTTGTTGCTTTTGACTAATATTTTTTTAACGCTAACCAGCTTCGTAGTGAGCTTTGGTCATTATTTTTGTTGTTGTGTTAGGCACAAGAGCACATTGGCATTTTCTGCATGCGGCTGCTCAATTGTGTTTGTGTGTGTAAGGGTGTATGACATTGTCAGGCACACGCGCACACTCAAGCATATTTGACACTAATTTAATTTTTATATTTTTGCACAAATTTTTGAAGCACAATAGATGCACAAAATATACTTAAATACATTCGAGGTATTTAAAATTTATTTTATTTTTAGCAAATGTTATGCAAATAGAAATTAATGCCAATAGTGGACTAAGCAAATGCCCCCCTACTGTCACTAATAGGCTTCATTTGCATTGTCAGTATCGCAAATGAAAACATAATTTGATGCATTGTTTTTTCTCTTTTTTTTCCAAACTAATTCGAAGCTAAGCTAGCGTTGCTGCTTTGTTGAGTGAAAAATATAAAAAAATATTTCCACGCGCGCATATACGCGCCGACACATTTGTTATAGAGATGTGCGCTAATAGACTCATCCGCCATTTTTAATGCCTTGCGACATATTTAAATCTGCTCATAATGGCCACTTCCGCTCATTAAGCAGTTGAAAAATTAACTCGCAATAACTCAACCGCTGCCAAGGACGACAATGCCAACGACAAAGCCAAAGCCAGCGACAATGCCAACGATGACGATGTCAACATGCGAGTGCACGCGCGCACGGAAATGTGGCCGCCATTTTAGCACTTCCGTTGCATGTGTATTGGGCGTAACGGCAGTGTAAGCATATAATGAACAGTTTTTCAAACTTTTTAATGTACATTGCTGCTTTCTCTTATTTTTTTCTCTTTTTCACTAGCAATTGTTGCCATTTCATTTGATGCAATCAAAAAAACAAAAAAAAAACTAATTACATGCGGAAACTGGTGTTTGCTAGGCGTATACGTAATGTGAATACGTTGTATGTGCTTACTAAAGTCCCTTGCTTTTTTTTTTTAGAAAAATAATTTAAGCGTGCAAGGGTTAACTTTAACCGCCTATGGACTTTGTGGGAGCAATCGTTAGGCATGACACACTGTTGACTTTGGCTGATGTGGCAGGGCCAGTTTAAATGCATGCTCAGTTCTGCTACATTTTATATAAAACAACAGCCACAACCTTTGAGTAGAAAAAGAGGCATGCATATGCCGCATAACAGTGAACAGCAATCAATATAGAAATTGTCTGAATTGTGCTTTGCAGCTGAGGTTGATAAGCTTAAAATGGTTTTCTTAGCAGAAACTTTTGCTTTAACTATGCAGCAGGTCTTTTGTTTATTTTTAGCTTTAGCCAACAACAAAAAAATAAGAGAAAAAAAAGAACATGTAAATATGTGAAAAAATGCAGTGAAACTATTTCGAAACTGGCTAACTGGCCAGCAGCAAAACTCAACACCAACTGAGCAATACGCTGGCAGCAAATTTCGAAATGTCTTTAAAAGTGTTCGAACAGATTGACGCCGCCAGCACAGGAACGAAACAAAAGAAAACCACAAACGGAAAGTACGAAAGGCATTCAGAGTACATATGTACATACACACATGCGAACATATGGAGGAGTGAACTATTTGCGAAGCAAAGTGATAGACTCTGCAGAGCAATGTAAAGTAAACAGGGCAACAAAATAAAAAAAAAAAAATAAAAAAGAAGAAGCAGCAGCAGCAGAAACCAATGAAACAAAGACAGCAAGACAGAAAACAGCAAAGAAAAATACGTATAGCTTAGAAAAAAGAAAACAAACCGAAAAACAGAAAAGAAACTATGTTTATAGGAAGCAATGTTTGCATTATTGATGGGCTGGATTATCTTAGTTACTTGCCAGCCTGCCTGCCTGCTGCCTGCTTGGCTGCTTGGCTGCTGCTTGCTGCTGACAGACAACTGTCCAGCAAGCTGCTGGCGTCAAGCACGAGACGTATGTAGCAAGTGCCGACTGTGCGACTGAGCAAATGACTAAGTGAATGAGTCAGTGAGTGAGTGAGGGAGTGAGTCGATGGCTGAGTAAATGATTGCTTACACTGCCACAGCAAGTGAAACAGAGACAGATACAGATAGATAGAGAGAGAGGGAGAGAGAGAGAAAGACAGAGAGAAGGAGGGAGTGTGAATGTGAGAGTGCGAAAGACAAACTGCAGCTTCAAGGGTATTTGCAATTTAATTAATTTCGAAGTGTTTGCTTTATCAAGTGTTGATTATGTCACTTGTTTGTGTAGATAAAAAATAAGTAGACGCCATAGCCGCTATGGACGAGTTGACGAAACATATTGAGATACTGAGTTACTGAGTTACTATGCCAACATGAATTGAGATCTATACGAAAAATCTGCGTATGTGTATAAGTATGTGTGTGCAAGTGTGTTTGCGTGTGTGGGTGTTTAGGATGGGAGGAATGCAATATCTAAAATAGGAAAAGAAACCAAAATTAACCAGCAAAGCGATTTGTGCCAAAGCAAATAAAATTATAGCATAGACTTAGCAGCTTACAATTGTTAGAGATAAGCTGCGGCCTGCAGCCTTATGGTTATATGTTCATTTACACATGCGACAAGAACCACAAGAATAATAATAACATGAAGAAGATGAAAAAGCAAAATAATAATAAAATTAGTGTGTAAACTGTTTTCATCTTAATCTGCTGTAAATAGACATTAAATGCTTGTTTTGCCACAACGCTTAACGATTTATGCATGCAACATTGACACGAATGCGCATACAAATACGTTCAAGTGGCAATTTGTGGCCACACACATATATATATACACACACACACACACACACATACGTTTAAACATATAACACAAACCAACAACGTCATCATCAACGTCAACAACGCCTTGTGCTCGGCATGCCGTGAGGTAGGCAAAGCAATGGTCCTGGCGTCATATCCCACGGGCATCGCATGTTTGAAACAAATTTATTACAAGACTCGGGCATCGACTAAAGACCAAGCGGAAGCAACAGAAGCAGTAACAGCAAGAGCAGAAGCAAGAGCAGCAACGTTTGCCGTTTGCCACTTACGAAGCGACCATTGAGTGCTTCATGCTGTTAGTTCAGCATAGTGTTGGCCTGGTCTGGTCCAGCCCGGTGCGGTCCGGTCCAGTCTGGTGCGGTCTAGAGCGAACCAAAGAAGTCAAACTCATCAACTGCAGCACATTCATTGTTTCACTTGCCATGCAATAAGTGTCCACTGTGTGTAAGACTGTGAATCCTTAGAGTATGCGGCCATTGCTAGTTGAGTAGCCGTTGCTCAAGACGAGTCATAGTCATAGTCATGCTCAAACTCAGTGCTTAGCTGCTATGCCAGCGTCATCATCATCGTTGTCGTCGTCGTCGTCGTCGTCGTCGCCTTCGTAGACGAGCACTTATAAATTCTGGCAGGACATTTCTCAGACACTTGTTACATCAATTAGACGAAGCAAAGCAAAGCAAAGCAATCTAGAGTCGTGCAGAGCAAAGGAAGCGAGCGCGCGCGTTCATGTCTGCACTAAGTGAAATCAAGTGCTTACTGTTTTTGTTGTTGTTATTGTTTTGTTGTTGTGTAAGCAGTACGAGCGTGGAAATTAAAACGCTAGTGCTCAACGTTTTTATCCTTACTACTCCTTATTACAAGCAGTAGCATATGTTGTTGTTGTTATAATGTGCCTTTGCCATTGCCTCTTGGCTTGATTTACTAATTTGCGCAACATAGTCACGTAAATGAAATAATTACTTGCAATAATTTATTAATTTATTTTATATTGCATAAATTAAAAATATTCAAATACTCGAAATTGTCTGTCTAACTGACAACAAAATAATTTCGCTAAATTGCGTGTGCGCCTATGCGTATGCAATGATTATTAAATAATGCACAAGTGCCGAAATATAAATTCAATATTATAAAATTATTCGTATGTTATGTATTTCGTTGATTTGAATGACTGCATTGTAATTGCAACAACAGCAATAGTAGCAGCAGCAGCAGCAGTGATGTAACCTCCAACGACAACCATAAGCCAACAAAATGCGACTACAACAGCACAAACAATAAATAATACAAAATGTGCATAAATAATTTATGAACATTTTACCGCGCACTTAGATAAAAAACCAAAAATAAATAAATACAACAAAAACAAAAAAACAATTCAAAACAAGTTGTAACAAAGCAAACCAACAACAAAAACAATAACAAAAACGTGAATAAATGAATATGCCTGCAAATAAATTCAAAATAATAATATTGTACATATGTACATGCGTTTTTTTAATTAATGTATATAAATTATTTTAAGCTGACAAATTAGTAAATTACCAAACAAAAAATTGCAAAAACAAACCACAACAAATGCAACAATGAATAGTAAAGCAGCACAGAGCTTGTTTTGTTAGACAAGCACGAGGGCAGATCCAGATTGACTTATATTAAGTTAAAAAATAATGCTCACGGCTTGATTGTTCGTGGGGATGAAGTTCTTCTTAGTTTTTGTCAAATTATCCTTAAGTAATTTTCAGGTTGCTGTGCAGTCAAGTTTTTAACGTTATATGCATTTTAAATAATTTTCAGATTTACTTTTTTTTTCAATCAATAATTGTTAGTGTTGTTCAGTTTTGTTTTTTTTTTTTAATTAAGTGAAATATAATTAAATGCTTGTTTATCAACCATTGAAGCTAAACAAGAGGCAATCACAATTCTAAGCTCTGCGCTGTTCTAATCGATCTAGTCTAGCCAGTTACACAGACTGCAAGGTAAATAAACATAATATACATTTATGTTGTTCGCATGAATAAGCTACCGAGAGAAATGTAAATAAATTGATTGATTGAATTGAATCGCAATTTATATAGAGTCGATTATCTATTTATAAAATAAGCGCCGCATGTTCTTCACTTTGTGAAGCTAAAATCAAAATATATATATATAGCATTGCCTAGCAATCGGCGGCATATGTGCTTTGCAGCGCTTTTACTGCTTACCTGTACAGGCATTTCTATTGTATTAGGCAGCACTTTTTGATCGATTGGTTTAAGGCTGACGCAGAGTGAAAGTCTTTTGCCACAGCGACAAAGCAACAGCAACTCATTTATCAGCAGACGCAGCAATGGAACTCTTCTAATTGCCAACACGTGCCGATGCTGACGTCTTCATTTTTATTTTTTTCTTTTTTTCCCTTTTTTTATGGTTGGCACACTCAAGAAGCTGGCAAAGTTGCGATTTATTTACCATAGACACGTGTTATTAATGGAATCTAAATCAAGAAGTGCGCAGAAGAATTTGCCTGCTATAATCAAACCTGCATAGACTTGTCAAATAACCCTCGCAGATGAAACAAT
The DNA here is from genome assembly GCA_037044495.1 of Stegana nigrithorax. Taxonomy (NCBI): domain Eukaryota; kingdom Metazoa; phylum Arthropoda; class Insecta; order Diptera; family Drosophilidae; genus Stegana; species Stegana nigrithorax. The sequence goes on from JBAMBQ010003439.1 coordinate 281,674, forward strand.
TGATACGCAATAAAATAAAATAAAAACTAAAAGCTAAAATAAAAATGAAATAAAAAGTTTTCTATATATTTTTTTGTTGAGTAGCGTCACATTATCATATCAATTATTTATAATGAAATTATTTTTAAACGCATTGAATTATTGAATTTAATTGAATAGAGTCAAATCGAGTTCAATTGAAAATTTCAAATACGAAATATATTTTAATTAAAGCGAGCAAGAGCGTAATTTAAACACAAAAGAAAAAAACTGTAAAATTGTGAAACTAAAAAAGGAAAACAATATTAACTTGAAAAATGATTGTTATAAATAAATAAACAAAAGTAAAACCAGCGAGTAATTGTTAAAATTGTTGAATTTCCCGCAGGCAGTACACGTGGCGACTGACAAGTTTCCACACAATTTTCGTCACTTACTGGCAGCGCAACGCTTTAAGTCAAAATCTACAACTTACCGCAGAAGTTTGTGTTCATCATCGTCGGTTCTTTCCTTTTTTGTTTGTTTTTTTTTGTTTTTTTGTTTTGTTTTATTGTTTATTTTGTTTACAACAAAAAGCTATTAAAATTTTAATTAAACAAGAACTTAAGTGCGCATAGACGAAACGAGCGTACAAGGACAACGCATGCCAACAACAGCAACAGCAACCACAGCAGCGACAGCGACAGCGGCAGAGGTAACGGGAACGGCAGCAACAACAACAACAACAACAATGACAACAGCATACAAAAAATCAAATCAAGCGAATTTCAACCCAGACAAAGTTATTATTGCATCATGTCATCATCGTACGCCACTTTTTGACAAAAACTTGCTAATGAACTTATTTAAGCTGAAACGAGCGACACAGCACAGCTCAGCACTGCTCAGCACAGCATGAACCTTGTGTCAGTGTTTGCATGTGTATGTGTGGCTTCACAACAACAACTAAATAAAATTTTTGTATAAAAATCGCTAATAACAGATTTTGCGTCAAACTGTTTAACGGCATTTACTGACAGTTTAGCGCTTCAACGATTCTCCGCCAAGTGACATTCACAAACGCGCACAAATCGTCGCTAATCCTTTCAATTAGCTGCGATTGCACATCAAAGGGATCTCATTGACATATTCTAAATTCAATTTCGTTGCCATTATGCGCTGCTGCAGCTCATCCTGTTGCTAAGTTAAACTGAAAATTGTCAATTGAAACGATGAACAGCAGTGAACTCAGCGCAGACAACGTTTCATCTGTCGATTGGTCGGTCGGTCGGTTGGGCGGTTGGGCGGTTGGGCGATTGAGCGGTTGGTCCAATGGCATGCATTGAACTCGCTATGAACTCGCATTGTTTTGTTGTCCTTCTTCTTCATGTTCTGCTCATCATCATTGTTGTTGTAGCAATTGTTTTAGTCATTGTTGTTGTAAGTTGGTTGCCTCTGCGTCGGTTTATTATGCAGCTTACAGTACGCATGCATATTTAAAGCGTACGGGTGCGAATATATATGTAAATATGCTATAACTGCTGTCCCTGCTGCTTCGGTTCCCCTGCCTGCTTTGCCTGTGGCTGCTTTAAACAGAAGCGAAGTGTCGCATTTATGCAATTCAATGCAAGAGATTAAAGCAAAAAGGCAACTGTGCAGCTTTAAATAGTTTAACAAATATCAAATACATTAAAAATAAATAAAAGTGACTTCGCGGCATTTATTTCAGATTTTTGTAAAAATGCTACAAACATTCAAAAGTGTTCATTCTCGAAATCAAGTAAGGTTGGCTCATATTTAAAATTGCATGTGACTAGTTGATTGCCGTGAATTGTCATTATATGGGGTAAACATCTAAAGATATCCCTCTGAAATTCTTGCATACACTAAATAATAAATTCTTTTTTTTCTTTTTGTTTTAATGTATAAGATATATATGTGGGACTATATTATATATATATATATGGGACCTATTGAATCTTGTGAAGCATTGCGGTGTGTCACACTAAAATCTCTTTCTACAACAATAAAGACGACTGAAACAACAGTGAAGCTTTTTGCGTACTATGTATTCTTGTAGTAAGCTAGTAAGACACGTTGCCCATAGCGGTTAGGTCAGAGTAGGAGCTATGAATATTTTATAGCATCTATATTCACTTACTGCTGCCTATAATTCTGCTTCTTGCTCCTATGAAGTTATTCCTCAACTACTTGTTCACCTCATTTGCTTAATAACAGCGCATGCCATGTCAGTCTTAGTTATATTTAACTTTATATGCTTTAAGTTCCAGCAAAGTAGAAAGCATCGAATGAAATAGCATAGACGTATATACACACATACATACATATACATATATACATACATATGTGCCGTTTCGAACAACACGAGCATTTTCTTTAAATTGCTATCATTAGCAGGCAAATAAAGAATATCAACAACGAAACCCGCTGGCAACTGCAACTCCTGCCAAACAAGAAACAGCAAAGTAGCTCCTTATGTTTAATCACCTGGCGAAATGTAATTAGGCAACATATTTCGACTATCAAAAACATTTGGCTCCTTCTTTCTATTCCTGTTTCTGTTCTTGTTCCTATTGTTGTTGTTGCTCTTATGCTTCCTCGTGCTCGTGCTTGTGCTTCGACCTATGCTTTTTGTTGTTGTCGTTGCTTTTTCTATTTTTGCTTATGGCAAAATTTCATGCTGCTGCTGCTGCGTATACGTGTTATTATTTGCTACTCCAAACAACGCGCGTAACTCGTTATAAATAACATAAATAAATTTTCAAGCACAACAACAGCAACAACGACAACAACCAGAATAAGAAACAAATAACAAGCAGAAAAACAGTGTAAAAAGAATAACATAAAATTTTACACTAAAATAACTTTGGGCCAATAAAAACGTAGCAAGTAAGGAAAATAACAACAGCAAAAGAAATGGCGCCGCCAACAAGCTTAGCTTAGCAGCAAATAATTTATGGCGCAAGTGTAACATAAACAGCAAAGGTCCTTGCCAGAACATACTTCGCAGCATAGACACACATGCATACACACATGAGTAGGAACTAACGTATGCGAACGTAGGTACATACGCAAGCTAGGCGCGCAGGAAGTCAAGTAATGTTAATGTCTGGTCAACTGGAAAAACAAAGTAAATTAATTGAAGGTTGAAAGCTCAAACGAGGCAGCCAATCGTGTGCGGCTAAAAGCTAAGCCTGGCGCGTCAACAGCAGCAGCACCAACAGCAGCAGCAGCAGCAATAGAGGCAAAGTGAGTGAAATGGCAATCGTGGGATATAGTCAAAGCAATTCCCTTGGCACACTACACATACACAGGCACACACACACTCGCACGCAAACACGCGCATACATACAAGAAACACCATCTGCTGATTATCGAGTGCGACGCGGTCACTGAAAACTTCCTGCTTACTTACTTAGTTATTCTGCCCTGTCTACCCTGCCCGCCCTGCCTGGGCTGCCTGCATGCCTGCTTATGTTGACTGTTACTGTTGCTTTTGCTGCTGCTTCTGCTGCTTTCACTTGCCGTAAGTATGTATACATTTGTGTGTGACTGTCGTGTGGCTTTTTCAGTGAAGTGCAACCAAGCGAAACCAATTTCCTATACCTATACACTGTAGCGATCACGTTGCATGCGTGCCGTGTATGCGTATGCGTCACGTTGTATAGTATACTGCACGCTGACTTCCTGTTGTAGGCTACATACGTCGCCGCTCCTCGTTGCTCATCGTTTGCCATCCAAAACACACACACTCACTCACACACGCAGACTCTGGCACGATGGATGTTACACGTAGCTTGCGTTTCGCTGGGCAAACTGCATTGATAAAGCTGTGCTGCGCGTGTCAGACCGGCAACACTAACAATTCCTGCCGTTGGCATGCCGGAAACCATGCCGCGCGCGATCTTGCATAACAAATTCGCGGCTTATTGGCACATAATATATCAAAAGGATTGATTTTCACACAGTTCGCTGGTCACTTGTCGCTGCTTGGCTGACAAAAACGTTAGCTGCCTGGCTGACTGGCTCACTGGCTGAATGGCTGAACGACTGGCCTCAGCCTCGTGCAGCAAATGCCAAAACAAAGACGTTTATCTTGCTGAACCCGGGGTTAAATGTATGCCGATAAGAAATGACACTATTTACAATGCACGCGAAAATCAAATAAACTATTGTGCTGCATTAACCCTCTGATGACTTAGTTACTGGCTAAAAGGATTGCTTATATTGAGTAGAGATACAATTTATTAACTCAGCATTCGAATACGCTGCTCTATTGTGAAATATAATAATGTTTCTACTCCATATAACATTTATAAGGAATCACTGTATATAGTGCTTAGATATTGTGCATAAATGTGTGGCTATCAAAAGATGGGCCAACTTCTACAGGACTGATTTTCTAGAAGTTTAAAATCATTTCCATTAATAAAACAAGTGTTTAGAATAGGACAGCCTTTTGAGTTGAGATGCAAAAAGGTTTAGTTTAACGTTTTCTTAGTTATTTAGTTGTCTTTGAACACGCAATGATAACAGCCCTGTTGCGTAGTTGTTCTCTTGTATGAGCAGAGTAATAAATTAATAACAAATCATGTGGAAAATGGAAAATGTATATGTGTTTAATGTATTTTGTAAGTCATCTGCGAGATTATCATATTCATAAGTATGTTCTTCCAATTGTAATAAGCTAAAACCTTTGTTTTAAACGTATTTAAATTTGAAAATTCATAAGCCATAGATTGATGTCAATGTAATGATGCAGTAATATATATTTATTCTTTAATATCTTTATTAAAAGAACCAAGTGGCACAATAATTAAAATAATTACTACTCACATATGTATGCCAATTGGCATTTAGCTGCCAACACAACATAAGCGATTAAGTTCAAAGCAGAAAGAATAACACTAAGGCATATTTTCTACTCTTGCTATATATTCTATCCCAACATTCTACATCCTCCGTTTTTGTGCCTGATGACACACAACTTGGAACTCTATGAACACTCCACCTCTGCATCCTAACCACACGAACCATATTAGGTCATATTAGTTTTGCCTTGCAAGCTGATTACTCTTGACTTGTGCCTACAACATAAGGTCAACGTTTACGCAGCTTATCAGCACTCAATAATGTCAAAACAAAATTGTGCACATTAGGCGCTAATGGGTTAAGATACTTACAACTGGCCCGCAGCTCAGACAAACAGAATAAACAAGCAAACCAGGCGAGTTGGCAACTTTTGAAAAAAAAAAAAAACAAAAACGAAAACAACAACGAGAAAAAAAAGGGGCACAACATAAAAAAAAAATTAAGCTATTAAACCCAATTTCGTTTATTTTACTGTCGCACATAAGCATAAGCAAATTATGGCTAAAACCTTTTTTGCGTCAATAAGGACCAACCCACCCACGCAAACGTTTTGTCGAAGTAAATTTTATTTGTACATGTGCAAAGAACATTTATGAAATACACATCAAGTATAGAAAATAAAAAATAAAAAAAACACAAATATATATAAAATAGAAAGAAAATCAAAAAACAGAAAAAGAACAACACGCACATACGTAAAACACACAATACACAATACACAGAGTCACTCGCATGCTTACACATATTGTCGCTAAATATAATGTGAGTCAGTTGGTCTCCTATACGTTTTGATTTGATTTTTCGCAAGCGTTCTGCAAAACAAAAACAAAAAACATTGCAAAAAAAAAAAAAACAAACTTAAAAACGAAGGGAAAAAGGCATGCAACGGAAGCGCAAACTAACCCACGTATGAGGGAACTGTACACTCACACACATATTCACACACACACACACACACATACGTCAGCGTGGAAGCGAGACAGCGCATGGGATGAACACGACGCGCATGGACGACGCCGGGACGGACAGCATTTGCCCTGGAAACCCAGAAAACAAAATCATTTGTTGACAATTTGTTTTGTCGAGCTGTGCTGCGTTGTTGTTTTACTTGCCTGAATGTGTGCTTGTGTTATTGTTGTTGTTGTTATTATTGTTTTGTTTTATTTTTTCAGCTCATAGCCAAATATTTTTGCTATTTTTCTTGTTTCGTTTTGTTTTGTTTTTTCTTGTGCTCTGTCGCTGCTGGTTTTTGCAAATTATTTGGTATGCAAAACACTTTCGGCAAATATTGATTTTAGGAATTTGTTTAAAAAACAAAAAGCATCAGCAAAAACAAGCAAGTAACCAAAAAACAAAGCGAAAAAAATAAACACAAAAAATGAATATAAGGGACATAAAAAGCGCAAAACTAGCGGCGCAAGCTAAGACCAAGTCGGTGTTGTTTGCTGCTATTGTTCTTGTTGCTGTTGTTGTTGTCTATGCTGGCGTTTTCTTCATTTTCTTAAACTTTTTTTCTATTTTTTATCATGAGTTTTTCTATTTGCTGTGCTCTTTTGCCGCCAAATGTACGAGTACAACGTGCAGATTTAAATTCAGTCACGCTGACGTCATAAAAGTCTTCGTGCCTTAGTTTGATGCTAGTCAAGTCAAGTCGAGTTGCGGCGAGTTGAGGCAAGTTGAGTGAAGTCAAGCTGCATGCATGCATTTGTATTCATGGCGAAAAATTCTGCGCTGAATTTTGACTGCAGCGCATCGCGAATAAACGCAGCCCGACAGCCTGTAGTCATTTTTATGTTGCTCATACGCCGCGTGGCACGTGATATGTTAAGCCAAAGAGCTGCTGGCTGGCCGCATTAAAGACACGCTCAAGTGTACGCCTTAAATTGCATAAATGTGCATGCTGAGCCGCATACTAAGCAAAGAGAGGCGTCTTTTTTTTATTGGCTTTTTCCTTTGTTTTTTGATGTTATCGAAAATTAGACAATCTACGATGAGATGCAGATGCATGACTTGGAATTTCTTAGCAAATCAGTTAAAAATAAAAATTCTAAATTAGCAGATAAATCTTTACCATTTGAGCACCTCTTGACTTAGTATTCCCTTGTCATGGCTGATACCTAGCCTGTTCATTGATTATTATATACATCTTCTTTGTTTGTTTGTTTGTATTTCTTTTGTCAAATGCACACAAACACTTCCTGCGCTTACGAAGTGTGAGGTGGGTGCTGCGACTTCTGGCTGACGTAGAATAATCCACCTTCATTTGCCAGTAACAGGTTATAATCTTGGTGTATAGTATAGATAAACTCTTCAAACTGAGTCCTGCTTTCCAACTTCCTTATCCGCATTAGAAGAATAACCTCACACATGCTTCATTACTAACTTCCTTAGAATAAACTAGAAAGGCAGGGTTATAGTCGGGCGTAACCGACTTTAGAAACCCTGTACCCAATCCAAAACTGAAAATATTTTTTTGTTGCTTTAATAATTTGTATTCATTATGTAAGGATGTCTCAAGAAAAAAAATTTGTTTTTTTATAAAAACCATTTTTCGACTGATCGTTCCTATCGCAGCTATATGTTATAGTAGACCGATATTTACTATATTCACGGGTTTGATTGGATATTATTTTAAATCATTAAATCCAAAATTTGGTAACGATATCTTAATAAACAAAAAAGTTTTTCTCTGCAAATGTTGTTTTTCGGCCGATCGTTCATATGGCAGCTATATGATATAGTAAACCGATATTTACAACATTCAGAAATTTGAGTAAATAATACTTAAAATAATTAAATCTAAAATTTGGTAACGATATCTTAATAAACAAAAAAGTTTTTCTCAGTAAATGTTGTTTTTCGGCCGATCCTTCCTATGGCAGCTATATGATATAGTAAACCGATATACATAATATTTAGATATGAAATTAAGTATGAGCTACAACGATTAAATCCAAAATTTGGAAACGATATCTTAAAAAACAAAAGGGTTTTGGTTAGGAAATGTGGCAGCTATATGTTATAGGTTGAATATCGAAAAAAAAAATAAACTCGTTATGCCTATGGATTAGGAGAGTCTTCGTCCGAAATTTGGTAATTGTAGGTCTTACCTACACAAAGTTGTGCTTACAATATAAGTTAGTTTATGGTTGAGAGATGCAACGACGGAATTCACGGGAGTATTCCGGAACTCCAACGCAAATTTCAGTAGAGCGTTCAGAGACCGACTTTCAATATCCTTTGATCTGCATTATAACCTTAAGCATATGTTTGCCATTGCTTTGCTTACTGCAGGCGAGTATTGTGCGACGTTAATTAGGTCACGACTGCCTTAAAGTGTGCCAAGTGTAATAAGTTTGCAAGTGCTCAGCAGTTGCCGCTTTAAAGCTGCATAGCGAACTTCACTTTGCTGGCTGCCAGCCCTTCCGCTGCTGCTGCTGCTGCTGCAGCTGGTGTAAATGCAAAGTTTTTCCATTTAAGTTGATAATTAAAGTAGCATGCAAAGCGCGCCAACTAATGCAGCAAAAGCAACAGCCACAGCCGTGTAATGCCGCGTGTAGACGCGGCGGGTGCGTCGGCTAAGCATGCGCAGCGGGTGGCTTACATGCGCGAACATTTGGGTACTTTCGGGGACATGGACTCACGTTAGGCGAAATTTTTGGCGTGCCAGTGCGTTGGCGTTGCAACGTTTTCGGCGCTTTGCCAAAATGACTCAAAGCATTGAAAAAGTTTAATTAAGTTTAAATTTTGTATGCAAGCTTTAGGTTGGGTTAATTTTTCTTTTTCATGTCGCGTTCGTGCAAGTGTAATTTTTTTGTGTTTTGTTTTCCTGCACACTCGACCATGGCACATTGAAGGTCAAAAGTGTGTGCCTAGAATTTCGCTTTTAACGCAAACACAAACTTCACCATGGGCACACTTCAGCCAAGGCAGCACGTTAATGAACACCAGCTTCAGCTCATTCTGCTGCTGAGTCCTGCGTGCCAAGCGACACTTTGCCACGTTGCGCTGCGTTGCCAAGTCGCTTCGATACGATACGATTCGATTCGTTGCGTTCTGTTTCAAGTGCAGCAGTCACGTCTAATTCAATTTCAACAAGTCGGCAACGCAATGCAAGGCAAACACTTCACAGCGCAGCGCCTGAGCCTGGGCTTGGGCTCGGCCTGGCATGGCATCGCGGCGTGTTTAGTGTTAAGTTGTGCGGAGGCGTGTTTAATGCCACAATTTAGGCAATTTTCATTTAAGTTGCTGCGCAATTTTCATGCAACACAAGCGTATTTCGTTCATTGGATTTTTCGGCAAGTTGCGTTGTAAATCGTTTTGCCGCACATCTTCTTCACAGCCTGAACAAAACGCACTACACAAGCATTTGTGACATTTATTGAATAAGTTTTGCGGCAAGTTCTTGAGGTTTTTCATTTACTGTTTGTGTGTGTGGCTGCGTTCTTTCAGCACAAACACAAACACTTCCACACTTACACTGAAGTGTGCCACCAACTCATGTCGAGACGAACTTCCAAACTGGGCTGTCAACAGCTGCAAATTGAGATCTGCACACTTTGCCGCTGTGACACTTTCAAGTTGCTGAAATACATATAACATAAATGAAAAAAAAAGTAAGTAAATTAATAAAATTTAACTATGTCACAGAAGTTATTTAAACAATTTAGACTTTAATAGTCTCTGCCGTATTTTATTTATTAGCATTTTTCTCTTTTCTTTTTACTTTATAATATTTTTTTACGAGTACGTTTTCGTCAAAGCCAACGCATTGCCAATTAAGCGTTTTCCTCGTGCTTAGCACGCGCATTGCCAATTTTAATAAAATAAAATAAAGCTTGGCTTCCTTTCCTTTACTATTAATTTTTAACTTCATCAACATGCACAAGGAGGTCACGGCGTCTGCTGCTCATATTTTTTCATATCATTTTCGTTTTTATTTTGCATTCACTTTTGGCTTCTTTTCTTTTTCCTTTTTGTTTACTTTTTTTTAATTTCTTTTTTTTATACCCTGTACCAAAAAATGGTAAAGGGTATATTAAAGTTGTGCAAATGTATGTAACAGGCAGAAGGAGGCGTGGCTGACCCCACAAAGTATATATATTCTTGATCAGCATCGAAAGGCGAGTCGATATAGCCATGTCCGTCTGTCCGTCTGTCCGTCTGACCGTCTGTCCGTCTGTCCGTCTGTCCGTCTGTCCGTATGAACGCACGGATCTCGGAAACGGTAAGACCTACAACCACCAAATTTGGCACGAAGACTCTGCCAATCCATAGGCATAACGAGTTAATTTTTTTTTTTCGATATTCGATCTATAACATATAGCTGTCATAGGAATGATCGGCCGAAAAGCCATATTTAGTAACAAAAACCACTTTATTTTTTAAGATATGTTTACAAAATTTTGGATTTAATTGTTTTACCTAATGCCCAATCACATATCTAAAAACTATGTATATCGGTTCACTATATCATATAGCTGCCATAGGAACGATCGGCCAAAAAACAACATTTACTGGGAAAAACTTTTTTGTATATTAAGCAATCGTTATGAAATTTTGGATTTACCAATTCTAAGTAATATCCAATAATATTTCCGAATATTATAAATATCCGTTGACTATAACATATAGCTGCCATAGGAAGGATCGGCCGAAAAACAACATTTACTGAGAAAAACTTTTTTGTTTATTAAGATATCGTTACCAAATTTTGGATTTATGGATTCTAAGTAAATTCAAATCATATATCTAAATATGATAAATATCGGTGCACTATAACATATATATGCCATAGGAACGATCGGCCGAAAAATGGCTTTTACAAAAAAAAAATTTTTTTTCTTGAGATATCCTTACATGAATGAATTAAAGCAACAAAAAAATATATTAAGATTTGGCTTCGGTACAGGGTTTTCTATAGTCGGTTACGCCCGACTATAGCCCTGCCTTTCTAGTTTTTATTTTTTATGTTTGCCTATATACTCTTTCTGTTCGTGCTATGTGCGCTTGCATTAAGAAAATTATAAATCTAATTTATCTTACGCTGCGACGAGTTAAGCATTTTTAATAGATTAAATTTAGCATGCATATTTGGCACTGGCTTCATACGCTTGGGCTCGACAGAATAAATTTTCTTCACTGAGGATTTAAGTTATGCCCAAGCTTCTTCTGAATTAAATTTGCTTACTATTTTTATTAATATCTGAGAATTACTTAATTTTGTAATATACTTAAAATTAATAATGAATAAGGGAAAGTGGGTAAAATACCTTAGAAAGCTTTAGAATGAAACTTAATAACTAATCTTACAATAGGCTTACGGTTATTAATACAATTATGTTACAATAGTCGTGTAAATGTATGATGAATAGTTTGGGTTGTTAACAAAGAATTTCGCAAAAACTTACCATGTGCTTCATTGTATAAACGTTGAGTAAGCCTCAAATCAGCACAGCGATATGTTATGATAACTTGGATAATAAATAATAAATTTTTGTTTGCTAAATCAGCCTTGTTTTTACAAAGCATTTAGAAATATTGTTTTAAAAAAATTCTGTTCCATTACTAAATATAACAAATCGATAGAAGCATTTTTCAAAGCGTAAGTAGCCACAACTAAGAGTAATCTCACAGAAATATGTCAGTTAAAAACCATTTCAACCCAACTAGGCTATCTAAGGCAGCATAAGGTTCTGAAAAGTAATTTGTACTTAGCAGTTTAGCTAAACGTTTACGCTGAAATTGCTAATCTCGGCTACCGCAAAACATCAAATTTAGGCAGTAGCTCTTTAAGAGCCATAAACGGCATTTAATGTTGCCGGAAGCGCAAGTCAATGGCTGAGTGAAACGCCTTTTATGTGGCTAGGTCGCGCCAACGTGTGCAACAGTGGCAACAACATTTAGTGGCCATTTTTATTTCAATTTCCATGTCTGAGATTTATATACTATAAATATTGCGCATACGCCAGCGTCATTAACGTGCATGCATTTATTGGCAAAGTTTTTTGATAAATGCGCAGCAGTTAGGCGCAGCTCAGCAAACAAACATAAATAAGCAACTAATGCGCCACGCAAATGCCTACATGAAAGCAACTGACGCGCACTTGCCTCTATTAGCATGTGTATGAACATATGTACGTACAAACATACTCACATATGTAAATGCGTTGCGTGGCTTGGCATGTTGATGCGTTCCATTGCGTTTAGTTGGAACAATAAAGTAAATAATAGCATTATAGTATTTATTATGAGTTACGTTGCAATGTGATGTATTGTAATTGTGTTTTTTGTTGTTGTTATTATTGCTGTTGCTGTTGTAAACAAATGGCAAAGTGCTATTAATTTTGCTAGTTCAAATAACAACAGCAAAATGTAGCTGTAGAACAATAACAACAAGGTAAGCAGATAGCAATGTCATCATAGTACATCATGACAGCTAAAAGTGTATAAGCAAGAGTAAGAAGCAGAGCAGGAGTATTTGTTTATAGAAATGTGTTTGACAAAACTTATGCCAAAAATTTTAAACGAAACACTTAACAGTTGTGTGTGCATGAACCGCCAGCCTAGCAGCTAGGCAGCCAGCCAGCAGTGAGTATTTGTGTTTGTGTGTGTGTGTGTGTGTGTGTGTGTGTGGAATCTAAAGCAATGAAATCAAACGGCATGGCATCGCATGGAACAAGCTAAAGGAGGCGGGCAACTTCAACACGAAACTTTTCGAAACCACTTGAAAAGTTATTTACATTTTAAGTTGTTGAGGTTCACACTATTCTACGTGCAAAATATAAACTACATACTCAACGTTATCACAAAAACAAGCTGAAAAAACACAACAACAACAACAACAACAAAGATTGCGAATAAAGTAAGACAGAGAGGCGGACGTACGGATAGACGGATGTCATGGGGTGTCGACTTTAAGCATTTGGCAGAGCACCATTGAAACTTAATACAAAATGCGACACGATGACTAAAACTCAAAGCAAACGAAAGCCAGGCAATGACCAAGCCTCGACAGCGAATTGAAAATCTATTAAATATCAACTTAGCAACAGCGGGTTGCGGGTTGCCGGATGCGGCAAACGGCGCAAACGACTACCAAGCGGTTGGCAGTTGACGGTTGGCAGATGGCGGATGGCGGATGGCGGCTCTGTCGATTCACGTTGAACAGCTGCCCAAAAGTATGCAGCGTAAAGTTTGCAACATAAAACAAACAACTGCCACAGCAGCAGGAGCATCGGCTGCAGCCGGAGCGAGATTCTCTTATGCCTTATGCTCACGGCCTGACTGCCACAGCCTGACGCACTCAATGCCTGACTAAACTTTTGAATAAAGCCAGCGTTCTCAGGCTCACGGCCGCTCCGCCTCTCCCCCTGTCTGCCTGCTAGCTGGCCACGACTGTGTGCTGCCACTGCGTTGTATGCGGCTGTGGCTGCTGACTGCCTGCTGTTGTCTGCTGGCTGCTGGCTGCGTTTACTGTTGCAGCTCAGCCGGAAAGCATAAAAAACTACTTGATTCTTCCGCTCAAGCCAGCACACAATAGCCGAAAAGAAGTATCAAGTCAACTTCATCGCAGTGCAGCTCAGCGTAAAGCACACTGCAGTGTGTCGTGTGTAGTGTAGTGTACTTTGGCACTCGCACACCGGAAATCCAACACTCAAAGTGCTTTAAACAACATTAGAAACTTCTAATTCCGCGCATAAATTTTCCATTTTGGCATTAATTTTAATATACGAGCCGAGACTCGTGTCTGTCACGACAGCTGCTATGTGCTTGCACTGTGTATTTGTGCATGTGTGTAAGAGAGAGACAGAGAGAGAGCGAGTGAAATAGTGAGAGAGAGAGAGGACGAGTCTCAGTAGTTTGCTTTGCAATGCTAATGCCATGCATTTGCTTTATTATTTGTTGAACTTGTGTCGTCATCGTTAAAGACATGCCAGCAGGCGTATGTCGCATGCTGCCTACAACTCAACACACACTCACATATACACAGCCTGTCTGCCTGCCTATCGGTTGACGCAGACAACGCCCACAAGATAGCACAGACGCCCATTGCATCTAGCGAGTGAATAAAACATGCCTCTTTGTCTTGTCCCGCAGTGCATTGCTGTGATGCTAACTAAAAGCTAACAAACAACTCGACATGCCCGCCTGGCTACGTCAAATGCTGCTGCTGCTGCTGCTGCAGCATTCGCATGCATCTTTCATGCGCCTTGCACTTTTCTTTGTTGCTTGTTGCACAACTTTGATTCGACTTTAATGCATACTATAACGCATTTCTATGTAGCAGCAACTGCACACAAAAATGCATTTTGTATTATGAAGCAGTCGATGCATTCTTTTTTTGGCTTTTCCTTTTTCTCTGCATGTTTTTTGTGATTTTATTTTTTTATTTTATTATTATTTCATTTGATTTGGCATTATTTGAGCTTTGCATTTCTTTGTTTGCCTTTGTGTGCTGCTGCGTTGCATTCCTGTGCGGCAAGCAGCAGCATCAGCTTAAAACACAAAGAAAATGCATAAAAATTCTTCTTATGCTTATGCACACAAATATGCTGAAACACTCTAAGCAATGTACGCTGAAGAACCACAAAATCCATGGCTGTGAGATTTCTCGCAATTATTTGCAAATAAATAAACATTGATTTAAGGTTGGAATGTGACACGGCAATTGAAGAACAAATGATGAGCTAATATTTTTAGTCACAGTCTTGCCGATTGTATTCACCAATTATTTTGTTTTTTTTTTTTAATATAGAGCACATTGCACATTACATGGGATGATACTGACATAATCGAACTGTCCTTATGGGCCGCGTGTAAGCTTAACTCATATAACTGTTGCTTCTTCAAAATAAAGTATTTTTGAAGTTATACTTCCTTTATTATATGTACAAGATTAATATTGACTGATTGGCTGCAATAATTTAAATTTCAATTATTCTGAATATAAATATCACCAATAAATCATATAAAACAAAAATGGTAAAGACGTTTTATCGAATGGTCTTTATAACTTATTGCCCTAGATACCATGATCCTCTGAAAATACAGGACAACAAGAAAGCAAATAATGAAAAAGTTCAGCCAAAATCAACTGAAAGTCATGCCAGACCGTCAAGAACCCCTTACACATTTCTATTGTAGGCTAACAGCAATTGGTCAAATGCATAAAAAATATCATTGTAAAAAACAAGTTATGCTTAATTATACAATATATTTAATTGACAATATAAGCACCAAAAACTTGTCACGTTGCGCATCACTAACGTGGGAAACGTGATAAACAAATTTTTCATTTAATTAATTTAACATGCATGCTACAGCTTAGTGGTTAGAAAAATATGCGCATTGGCAAATCGACAAACCTCAAGTTTTTAAATTAAAATAGCACACTTACAACACGCATACAAACACACACACACCATACACACACAGAATCACAATGATTTTAAAAATAATTGATTGAAACTGAAGTTCTAAATTGTCGAAAAATAAAATGCAATTCGCATGCTAATCAATACAATTTGCGCATAAAACAAAAGCACAAAACCAAAATAAAAAATAGAAAAAGGAGAAGAGAAAAAGAGAAAAATTGAAAAAAAGTAAGCCACGCATGTCACAAGCATAACAATTGAGCTAAGCAAACATACAATTGACAACCAACCAGCAAATAAACAACAAAACAAATGTACAATTGCGCACAACAAGCAGCCCAGCGGCGGAGAGAGGCGAAGCGTAAATTTCACGCACAGCTTCATTTTGTGCGGCACATCATGATCATCGCTTGATTTCAATTAAATTGCAGGCAAAAATAATTTCATCAATTTTGCTGAATGAGTAAGTGAATGCATTTTTATCGTACACTCACTCGCCAATTCGCAAACAGCAGCCATGTGCGTATGTATGTACGTGGACGTGTACGTATACAAGTCGCTGTCGATGTCGATGTCGGCCCCAATTGAAAGCCGTGCGATGGCATATCAACTGTCAAATGCAAGCGTCTAAAAACAAATTTAATTTTTTTTCCACTTTCGTATTTTGTCGATTTTAGTTTTTCCCATTTTAACATGACGTTGCATCCAGTTTTATTTTTATTGAAAATTGTTGACATGCATATTTATATAGAATAAAAATGAATTGTATCGAACGATTTTCAGTTTTGCATCCTCGCAGCATGTTATGTTATTCAGTTCGTGCCGGCGCCAGCCACGAATATTCTGTAGCTTTTTGATCAAGGTATAAAGTAACGCAAAAGCACAATGAGGTCACAGTTGATTCCTCCATGTGGTATTCATATTTAAAATTGCTTTTGGCTGCAATCGTTAAACTTTTTCATTAGAATTAAGTTTCTATCAAGTGGTTTACGGTAACAGAAAGTTATTAAGATATTTAAAACTTATACGAACAAGAAGTAGATAACTACTTAAAAGCAGCCGACTGTAGGGTTGTTGCGGAAGCAGTTTGTCGCAGTAATTATTGTTGTCAGGCATGTGGTTCTCAGACTTTTAAAAAAATACTAAGTAATTCATAAAAAACTTAGAATACTAACGCTTACTTGGTTTTTGAATAAAATATTTCGCTTTGCTGGCAGATGAACTGATATCTGCAAATGTTCTGCTTCTTTTTCTAAATATCTCTTCATCTAACTCTTGGCAACGGCACATTCAACTGTCGTTCAACCAGCAGCCACTCAAAATATAAAGCTGAATCTTGTAAATAAAATTTTATGTTTTATTACGATAACGCACCTGCACAAACTTAAGCCTCCTTGGCTTAACTTAAACTGCCTAATAATAAGTGAGGCTTAATTTTAATTAAAGAAAGAAAAAAAAATAATATTAATAAAATACTAATGCATTCATTGACTTTATTATGATGTGCCAAAAACCAGATTATTAATAGATGTACGTGCAAGGCAGCTAACGTAAATAAGCAAATACTTTGCGCTTATAATGATAACAATATATAAATTTATTCTGTCTCGCGTTGAGCCATAAACTTAATAAAGTTTCGCATGGCTAATAGCACTTAAACAACATTAAATATACTTACGAGTATTGTTTCGTTCATTATACTGAGAGCAGCGCGTCAAGTTGGCAAGTGGAAGAAGCGGGACTCTGGCAGGCGTAAATTGGCAACAGTCTTGCCGAGCTTGCCGTTCTTGCCAGTCTTGCCAGTCTGACACGGTTCGCCTGTTCTATGTAGTTGAGGGATTATTGTGGCATTAAACGCAGTTTTCCTTTGCGCCATGCAGCCACGCCTACACGCCATGACGTACGTTAGCGCGATTTTGAAACGCCATGGCAACAAAAAAAAAAAGAAAAGGATAACGCAACACTTGAGCTAATGTTAAGCTTGCTGCATATAACATCTTGCAGGGCTGCTGATCCTGGTGCTGGCGCTGTTGGCGTTGTCGTTGGCGTTGACGCTGCCTGCCGCTTGTTGTGATAATACACTAAAAGGATTAAGTGACTTAAGTACAATGTGAGAATTTGTTGCCAGTCGCTGACAGCGCGAGCACACATGCAACACACATAACCACACGCACATACCCATGCACACCCACGCATACCCACGCACACCCAGTATGAGTCACTGCATGCAGGCAAGGGTGTGCAATAAATTGCGCAATCTAGAGCATGAGTGTGTGTGTCGGTGAGTGGGTCCGTGTTTGTGTGTGTGAATTGCTTGTAATGTGAATTTATCATGGCTTGCTGGCTTTTGTGTTCTAGCAGCGCGGCTTATAGTAAATGCTCAAAATGTTTTATATATACGTACGCATATTTTTTTTTTTTAATCATTTTAATGACTTCAGCGGAAATCAAAATTAACAACAACATAAAAAAGTAATATTAAAAATAATAACCCCAATGGCAAGTCCTTGAAGATTTTTACTTGAGTTATGTTTTTCGTTTTGTGCATTTTCTTTTTTTTTTTTTTCATTTCTGTTTTCATTTTGTTCCGTACAACACAACAACAACGCAAGGTGCAAAAGTCGGCAAAAGCATAAATGTAGAAAGTATTTTTACATGGCATATGCGTGGAACCACTATGCTAGCGACCCTTGAAGAACATAAAAGGTTTGCTGCCTGCTGTTCTTGTTGTTCTGGTTGTTACTGTTTACTTGTTTCCTTTTCCTTTTTTATTTTCGCGTTGCTTTTGTGTTTGCAGAAAATTTTTATGCGCTTGCAACGTTGCACGAAAATTTAATTTGTTTAAATTGAAATGTATTTTGCGTTTTTATTTTAAACATTGCCTGGCGCAATGCAAATGAAAAATAAATTACAAAAAATACAAAATTAAATAAAGGAATACCAAACCAACGCGTCCATTTTTCAAACAAAACTCAAAGTCTTTGAGCTGCGTATCAAGCCAATCAAAATAAAAAAAAAAAAGAGGAAAATGAAAAAGCAGCAAAAACAAAAACATGAAAAAGTGAAATGAAGCACTTAAACCACACACACTTTGCACCGTTGGCTGTTTACAAACGATTTTAGCTGCTTACACACAAATAAACACAAATTTTTAACCAAAGCTCAACAATATTTTAACGAAATTACGAGATTTAAGCCCGCCGCAAAAGGTGAAGCGACGTATGCCACATATGCTCCAAGCACCGCCACATGCCACATGCCCAAAAGTATGCCAAAGTCAAATATGATGTGCTCAAACAGAAGTGAAGCAGCAGCAACAACAACAACAATCACAACAACACCATCAGCAAGAGAAGCAGCAACAGCAACAGCCGTCATCATCATCATTTTTCGTGCACGTAATTCTATGTTTGTCGCCATGTGTACTGGCATATGCTGTATATGCTGGGTATGGCAGCAGCTCGGCTGGACTGTGTGCGGTGTGTGTAAACATGTGTAAATTCAACGAAATGAACAATCAGACCTACGTGTATGTAATACATCACAAAAGGCAAAACGATTACTCGCGCATGCTGCCCCTTGCATACACACACACCCGCTCTCTCACCCTCTCACTCTCGCACCCATGCTTGCTCCGGCTCCCAGGTAACATTTCGCTTTTACGCACATTTCGTTTATGCACACGTGAAATGAGTGACGAGCACGCGGACGCTGTTTGAATATCACAACAAATAAATAAACAGATATTCTGGCAGGCAGGCAGGCAGGCAGCCAGGCAGGCATGCATGCATGCAAACAAATAAACCAACCAACCAAGCAAGGATCCAACGAACCTGCCAGCGATCCAACGAACCAAAAGTGAATGCTGCACAAACTCTGGCACAGGTTCGCCGCATGATTCGCTTTGCCACATTTTGACGCTTCAGTTAAGCGAAAAGGTCGCCAACGAGTGCAGATAGTTAGTTGGGCGTTTTGTAGGCTAGCATATGCCACCGCAGTCTGACAAACAAACGAACCAACAGACCAACGAATCAACAAACAAACAAATAAAAACCAAACAAACAAATAAACGTAGCCGCAAAATTTTTAAGCATACCATTAATAAACATAAAATATACGTCAAGGCAACGATGGATAGGATATGACGATTGTTGTGCTGTTGCGCGCGCGCATTTATGCTGAGCTCGATCATTTTTCTTAGCCATTGCACGCGAACGGCTGACGTGTTGGCTGACGGCTGGTGTGGAGTGAGTGAAAGAATGAGTGAGTTCACAAAAGGTAAACAGTAAGTACAAAAAGTAAGAAAAATAAGAAAAATATTACGTATACGTCATGTTAAGCTGCAGTCGTACACTCGAATGGCAGAAAGGCTGTAAACAAAAGCAACACCAGCCGCATAAACAACAACAATACAATAACATTAACAATACAACAACAATGCACAATGCACAGCAGTGTAGAAACATGCTTCAATCATTTCTATTTAAACAAGCGAGCGCACGGCCAACATTAAAATGCAGAGTCCATAAAAAATACAAAACAGCAAACCAGACAACATTTTTTTCTTCGGCTGCATGACAAACGTTATAATCTGTACGTAAGAAAGTAAAAAAAAGTTGGAAGTAGGACACCCACCTTATAAGCTGGAACCCCTATTCGACTGTAGCACTCACCAGTTAAACCTCAAGCAGGCAAATGCTCTGCTACCCAGCCATAACCTCAAGAATGACAAGACTACAGTTCGCATGCTTACAGGTTTTAAAATAGACTTCCGTCGTTTAGCGCCCTAGGCATGATTGCCTTGCTGCAGCACACTAAGTATGTGTCGATCTGAGCAGCTCGCATTGCCAATGTCGATAAGTCTACTTACAGCAAACAACAGAACAACAGAAACGGGTTGCCAACACAACACATATGTAGGGTGTACGAAAAGAAATCAAAATAAAAATAATATATAAACACCCAGAAGCGCAACGCCAGCTTAGCCATAAAGCAAGGCGAAATAAGCTGAACGAGTGGCGAAACTTTCGTCAAGGATTGTTTTTTCCACAAGAAGAGCCGGGTGAGTGGTTGACTGTGCGAGTGCAATTGCTGGTGCAGGTGCCGGTGGGAAAGCACATAGGCACATTTGTGTGTTTGATGGCTTGTGCGCTTATAGCCATGTTAGTTGTAGCCATAATGCCTACCTGAGCGCAAGCAAGTTAAAAAATTTTCACATGAAATCGCTTAAGTGCTGCGCGGCATCTTAACAGCAACAACAACACAAAACATAAAAATAGCGAGACTTGAAAATGTAGTGCAGCATTTAAAAAGGTAGATGCAGAAAACTATCAGCAAAAAAATATACGGAAAAAAAAGACCTTAAATTTACTGCGGCCTAGAAAACTTCTTCAACAACGAAATCGAACTGCATACTCGCTCATACTTATACATACTTTCTCGCTCTCTCGCTCCCTTGGTGTCGTGTGTTGTGGTGTAAAACGTGCAGCAAGGCTTTGGATTTTGACTGTTACTGAATCAAACTGAATATCAGCATTAAATGGGCTTTCATTGGCAATGTGCTTCCGTGTTGATGCACAATTTCAAAATGGACTTGGGCAGCAAGCAAAGAAGACATGGCGCAGATGACGAAGCTGTCGATAACTATGACGATGTCGTTGATGTTGTTCTTGTTTTTGTTTTTGTTTTGTTGTTGATGACGCTGTTGTAAGGAGCATAGACGTTGGTTGGCAGTCTCAGAATGCATGGCAATGCCTGTAGGCGCAAGTAAAGTCCTTTAAAGCTGTGTTAGTTGGTTTCTCTTGTTTGGGTTTAAGTTGCTTTGCTTAAAAGCAGCACGTACGCAAGGATAACGTCACGCAGGTATGCTTTTCTTTTCACTTCTTTTCTTCTCTTCTCTTTTCTTTTATTTTTTTTTTATTTTCTTTACTCTATTTTTTTATGCTTTTTTTCTTCGGGTTTTTTTTTGTGCTGCTGCTACTGCTGTTTGTCATTCATGCAGTTCGTCAGGTTTTTGCTTCTTTGGCTTTATCTGTTCATTGTTGTACGTGTGCCGTGTCTCGCTCAGCGGCATGCAGGTAGATTGACATATGCGAGTAGTTAGCTGCAGGCAGACAAGTTTCAGCAACTCTTGGCAATGTATGTCCTCGCTTTTGCCTTTGCCTTTGCATTCGCTTTCTTTTGCTGCACTGCTACAAACTTTTTTAGGGAGCTTTTCTGCTTTGCGATTTCTTTACTTATTGCCTGCCCGGTCCATTTAACAAAGTGCATTGCACTCTGCGCTGACACACTAACACAAAGCGTTGAAAAACCGCTCAAGATTAAACATTAAACAAAAGAATTGCAAAAGTAAAAACAAGTGAGAGACTTAGTTAAGCCTCTTATTATAATGTTGACAAGTTACAGCAGCCAATGAACTGTGCTATGCTTTGTCTACAATATAATGTAAATTACTATTGAGTTTTATATTTAAATATTTGATATAAATCAAAATAAAATAAATCTTCAAAAATACAACAAACAATGAGCCATTGAAAAAACTTTTGCCAAATGAATTCACATGTCGTTTAAGTACTGTTTTGGTTTGAACTTAATTTTTACTTGGCAGCTTAGTTACTGCGACGGACTAGTATTACTGCCTACTACTAACTTTAAAGGTTCAGGCTGCTGAAACACTACACAGCCCTAAATGTAACACACTGCATGCAAGGACACAGGACAGGATGTCCTAGCAAGAAACTATATATATATAGGCCAGCTAAACAACATAAAAGAAATATGCAAAATTTTGCTGAAAGACACAATCTTTCAGTCTTTTATGGTTTTTCTATTTTTTTTTTGTAATTTCTTTCTTTTGTTTTTTTGTTTGTTTTTATATACAAAATAGTCAACTTTAGATGAGAGTGTGAATGATACTTGTTGTTCTACTCGAACAATTCAGCCGAGTCGAG